>ML101070.1:0-58946 GCA_003697995.1 Taxidea taxus jeffersonii
GAGGAGAGAACTAAGGAGAAGCCAGGTGGGATGGGAGGGGACTCTGTGAAGTCAGGCTCTGGGGGCACTGTATCCCCAAATGGGCATTTGATAAAAAGAGAGTTGAATGACTGAATGAACACTACATAAATTACACACTAAGTGACCTATATATATTCATTGTCTTTTACTTTAGAATCTTGAAAAACAAATCTCGTTGGCTGAGATTAAGACTGAACTGATTCATCTTGGATTAAATGGATTTACCCTGGTCCATTTGGCTGTATCCGTAAGGGTAGTTCATACAGAACAAAGAGTGCTAACCATTAGATAAGGTCTAATAGTGGACATTGCAAAGGAGACACGGATTAAGCAGACACTCCAACATGATCTCAGCCTCCAGTCCTTGTCTGATAAGGAGGTGGCGAGAATTCTGCATCAGTGTGCCTAAGAGAGTTACCCTGGTCTGCTACGACTGATCGGAGTCCCACGTTGTCTTACACTATGCTGGAATAGTCACATCTTACCTTTATTCTAAAGCCCTAAGCCTTCTGAATTTACTCATAGTACTTTGTTTCTATGGGAGATGCTATTTCCTCCCATTTCACTGCAATATTACAGCTCATTCTCTCCCTCCTCTGCGCTCCGCCCTGTCTCTCTCTCTCTCTCTCCCCATTCCCATCTCCCTCACCCAAGTGCCCTGTTGCTGTACTTCTGTCCTCTTGAGTATTAGATTCTTTCCTGCAGAATGAATATTCTTCTGGGGAACTCAGTTACTGTGTCTGGGTGAGAAGAGGTAGTTATTCTCGTGTCTGATCTGAGCCGTAGGTAGGCGCCCTGTTGCACAGGCAGAGGCAGCCAGGATCCTTCCTGTCCGCGCCGTCACTTATCCTGCTACAGCCCTAGGAAGAGCACTCAATGGGAATGATGGTTTACTCACTCTCTTCACAATATTACAAGGCCTGCACTTATAAATGGGGTGGTAATATACAGTTAGTTATCTGCATAGCATCTGGTCATGACCACGAGAAATGGGTCCACAGACTCTTGGGGATGAGACTAGAACAGGTTTGCCAGGTAGTGCTTTCCACCAAAGCAGCCAGCTCTTCCCTGGGGCATGGAGAGACTTGCACCTCTTCACCCTCTCAAGGTCAGGTATGGGCATGTGACTCATTTTGCCAAATGAAATATGAGCAGGAACAGGACATGTCACTTCTTGAGTGGCAACCTTAAGACCCAGAATGTGATTTTCCATGCATGTCTTTCCCCTGCCATGGTGCTGGCCATGCTCCAGAGTAGCTGATCCACCTGTCTAGGTCCTGGAGGTGGGAGAAGAAGCCCCAGCTGACCCACGACGGATTTCCACTCAAGTTATGGAGCTGTGGGGCTGTTCGCTCCCGCAGAGGAACTTAGCTCATCCTGATATACAGGTTATATGTGCAACATGAAATGATTTCTTTCGTGAGTTCATTCATTCTATCCATTTGTTCCAACATATATTATGCGCTTACTATGCAAAAGACATTTAAATTAAAGAGAAATGAGATTGAAAAAGTGTCATCAAAGAGTACACAGGATTATATTATGTGTGTGTGTGTATAGATGTACATAAATTTGTGTGTATGTGTACACATAAATATGCCTGCTTGCAAATTAATGGGACTGAGTTCTGACCATGGGTAAGGCACAGTGCTAAGTACTCTGCATTATGAATTAACTTATGAAGTTTGTTTAAAAATTAGAACCATTTGACAGTTTAGGAAAAAATAAATAAAAACAAAAACAAACAAACTTGAAGCTTGCAAAGGTTCTGGCACTTACCCAACACTGCATAGCTAATAAGTGGTAGATCTGGGGTTCAAAACCAAAGTGTGTCTGCCTCCAAACTATTTTTTTAACATTTTATTTATTTATTTGAGAGAGAGAGAGAGAGCATGAGAGGGGAGAAGGTCAGAGGGAAAAGGAGACTCCCCACAGAGCTGGGAGCCCAATGCGGGACTCGATCCCAAGACCCCGGGATCACGACCTGAGCCCAAGGCAGTGGCTTAACCAACTGAGCCACCCAGGCGCCCCTACCTCCAAACTATTCAACCTCCATGCTCTCTCGCCTCTTTCCAAACACTAAGATACTTCTGTGTTTCTTCAGAGAACCACAAGAAAGCAAAGAAAAATAAAAACCCTGTCCTTTCCAATGCTTGCAGCCAGCATGCTCTCGGGTCTCCTTTGACAGGCTGTCGTCCCTTCAAAATGGAAAGAGAGGAAGCAGGGACAGAAATAAAGGGTAGCAGCTGGTCAGAGCTGATACCTGCGAGCCCGCCCACCACGTCAGGAGTCTCCGCAGTCGGCCCCTCTGCTCCCCCCTCTGCCTGCTCTGGGGGTATCTGCTCAGGCTGCCTGTGACCCGAGTAAGGGACCAACTCCGCAAATTCCGTGTTTTATATGGACTTAGGAAGATGTGAGGGATGATGGCAGGAACGCACCGATACCATCGTTCTTCAACAACCACGGAGAGAGGATGACAGGACGGAAAGGTAGTTTCTTATATCCGGAAAAGATGCATGGGAAGAGATTAGAAATACTGAGGAGACAGAAACTGTTTTCTCGGCAAACGCTTTTTCCATTCCTAAAGCTCTCAAACCTCATGTAGGAGTTTTCTGGCCACAGACAGAGCCAACAGAGGCAGCCCCCAAGGCATCCACTCATTCATTCAAAAATCACTTTCCAAATGGGCACAGTGTAGGTGACCGGGGTATGAAGACAGAAACAAAATTTTCTGTAACAAACATTTACATGAAGCCTACTACGCACCAGGTACCCTTCTAAGCAGGTATCAAGTCGTGTAATGCTCACAAAACCCAAGACATACTCTTGTCATCTTCACTTTAGAAGGGGAAACTGAAGCACATAGGAGTTTGATTAACTTGTCCAAAGTCACGAAGCCCCCCAGCACGTCTGGCTCCAGGACCATACCCTGTACTACATGGCCTTTTGTGTGGTCTTGCCACTCAAGTTCACAAATCCGCAGCAAAAAAAATAAATCACTTTTTAAAAAAATTTATTTGACAGAGAGAGAGAGATCACAAGTAGGCAGAGAGGCAGGCAGAGAGAGAGGGGGAGAAGCAGGCTCCCCACCGAGCAGAGAGCCCGATGCGGGGCTCGATCCCAGGACCCCAAGATCATGACCTGAGCCGAAGGCAGAGGCTTAACCCACTGAGCCACCCAAGTGCCCCCAAATAAATCACTTTTTAAAAAATACCATATGAAAGCTATTTTGATCAAGAGATCCAAGGAGAAAGAATTCAGGTCTACCTGGGGACGTGAAGGAGAGCGGTCTTGGGGCAGAGACCTTTAAATGCCTTAATGCATGTGTTAGCACGGGCAACTGGACAGAAGGGCCTCTGAGGTGGAGAGAGCACTTCAGCAAGTGCCCAGAGGCACCAGGCAGCCAGGGCGGACTGGCAAAGTGCTGAGGTACAGAACTGCAAGGGGGGGCAGGAGCAGACGAAGCAAGGAAGGCAGGCAGAAGAGGGTCCACGAAGGAGGCTCTTGTATTCCCACTAAGGCACTGCTGGGCGTGAGTGACTGCGTTCCTGCAGTGCTCACACGCCCAGAATAAAAGCATCAGGCTCTTGGCAGACCTCTCCCCACCTGCACTTCAAGAAATGCCTGGCATCAGTGTGGAGGGCTGGCTGGGAGGGAGGGAAGCATAACTGTTCAGAGAAAGGCCCCTGGAATCAGACAGCTCAGAGCTCAAGTCTCAGGTCTGTTTCTACCTCTGTGACCTTTGGCAATTAGTGGCTGGATCTGCCAAGCCTCAGCTGCCAAATGGGTGGCTGCGAGAACCGTGCACGAAGGGGTCTTCAGCTCTGTCAATGGCATGTTTGTATTAGCTTTGAGTGCACGTATACCACGTAAGAGGAGGTGACTGTACAACAGAAGAAGGGGAACTAGAATGCTAGTGACCTATCATGAACATGGTTGTTTCCTCCACTCCACAGTGGGAAGGATTCGTTGGCATGGCTTCATCCATGTTCCCACACCAGGATCCCATCAAGACCAAATGCAAGGTTAAGTTGGTCTGTTGTCAGCAGAGCTGATGTGGGAAAACAACTCATACTCTTGGCTTCATGATTAAAGGCTCTAACCCAGCACTGCTCAAATTTTAGTGTGCACACAAGTCACCTGAGATCTTGTTAAAAGGGATCACAAGGGAAAAAAAGGAATTGTAACTATGTGTGGCAGTAGATGTTAACTAGACTTATCATTGGGTGATCACTGGGACTATACATATAATTCTTAAATCATTATGTTGTACACCTGAAAGTAGTATTACATGTCAGTTATTATCTGCATTTAAAAAAAAAACAAATACAAATTAGTTTTTAAAAAATAGTAAAGGCAGATTCTGACTTAGTAGGGCCATGGAGGGCCATGGGTCGTACCCATGTTCCTGTGCCAAGGATCACCCTTGAAGTAGTAAGGCCTCTCCACTGAGATCACCACCATCTGAAGACCTAAACTGCCCAAACCAAGAGTAAGAATAAATCCAATACCTCTCATTAATTGGCTTAATCAATCATCCTTTTCATTAAATATTTGCTAAGCACCTGCTATACTCCAGGTCATAGAAAAACAAGGATCTATACACCATAGGTTCTGTACCCAATCAGCTCGTCTCCTATACAAATGGAGAAGGAAAGAACAAAGGGGACTGACCACTTCTGTAGAGCCCACTTTATATATTCCATCTCAGTTAATTCTCCCAAAAGTTCTATGAAATTGCAATCATGCCCGCCATGTTGGAAAGTAGGTAACCATAGTACGAGGAGTAAGGAGAACGACCCTCCCCCACAAACTGATCAGCCAGTTGGTGGTGTTGGGATTTGAAGCCAGGTCTTTTGGATGCTGCTGCCTTGTTTATACTTTACAACCAAAAGTTGATTGCATTCTGTTTTTATTTACTCTGAACTTGACTGTGCCTCTTTAGGCTTAGAGAGTGAACTTTTTTTTTTTTTTGCTCATAAATTTAATTGCTGACATAAAGAGAAAAAAATCCTGATGTAATTGAACAAGAAGATGTTTACAACCCTCTTCGAGCCATAGAGCTGCAGGCACACAAAATTTATGACAGCTAGGAGAGGGGAAATAAAAAGATGGGGAAGACCAAGACAGATGTGGCTATGGAAATGTCGCCTTAATATATGGGTTGATGACCCGACACCAGCACACTCAGTTGGATAACTTTTGGAGATCATTTAACCAGCTAATGAAGATTTACTTAATAAACTCTCAAACTTGCCAGAGCTAGACTCCTAAAAACAACTCTATAAATTACAAAGAAGGTGGCGTGTTAAAGAGTCATGAGGGTGTTTAAGGATGGAGTGAGACTGCCAGGTTGTAAAGGTCATTGTCCAGGAGGCTTGCACCTACCATGGGAGGGCTGGGAACCTTTCAGGGGAGCAGCTCCTGTGTTTGCACCCAAGCCAGATAAATGCGTACAGATGTTCCTTGAACTTGATCAACTTGCTTCTCAGCATGAATACAAAATTGATTGGGCCAAATCAGAGCTCGTGCCAGTGAAGGCTGGCTGCATACAGAAATAAAATCAGCCACCTCCCATTTACTTAGAAGTCTCTGGCTTAAAATATACTGGAGGAAAATGTGCGCTTCACTTTGGAGCAAGAGCCAAATTGCACAGCGACAAAATTATTCCCATCATCATGACAGCCTCAGCCAATCGCTCCCTTTTTTAATGTGCTGAAAGGAGGTAAGTTGGCATCATTAGAAGTATTTTTTTTCCAAAAATACATCATGAAATATGGAGAAACTAGAGACAGAAGAAGGGGGCCCACGCTTCAGTCTAATTCTGAGACTGGACTAGTGAGCTGTTCTGGATGTACTGTGAAGGTCCTAGGAAAAGAGGTTGTATTTATTGCTTCCTGCTTCCCTTGATACTCTAGATTAGCAGGGTCGTCAACAGTTTTCCTCTAATTCAGTTCCTATTTTTCAAATGAGACCCCTTTCACTGAATGATTATCCCCAGAAATATTTGATCATCACTCTTGCTTGATGGACTCCAAGTGCATCATGTCCTTTTTGGTCCTTTTTTAGTACTTAGTCAAGGACATAACGGATACAGCATACTTCTGTTTCCTCTTCCCAAATTCATCTGATGTTCCTTTCATCCGTCCCCATCCTTCATTATTGAATGAATTCTGGAAGCCAATCCAGGATATGCTGATGCAGAAATTGCCTAAAATGGAAAGGTTAACTTAGCGGGTGCTCAGCCAGCCTCACCGGGGGATCCCTGTTCTTGAACTACGATGTGATGCTTCTTCACACCCAACTTTGTCCTTCATCTTTTCCCGCTGGAGAAGGATTTTTTATTCAGCCACAGCAAGTTGGCATTCTCCTCACTTGGTGTCAGCAATTCTCATGTCCAGATGTCTTATGCCCTTTTAATATCTGTTTCAGATTATCACTCTCGCCACTGAGAAGTGACAGCATGCATATTTTTCTGTGCTGAATTGCGTTTTGTTCTTTTTTGAACCTCATCCTTGGAAATTAGATTTTGCTATCTTGGGTTGTTTCTAGTACATGACTAAGAGTTTCTTTCCAGCACAGTTACTTAATATCCCTTTCCAGAATACTACTTAAGGAGCAAAGGAGTAAATTCTTCATATACCTGTAAGAATATATCCCCATTTTTACTTGGGAGGAAATTGGTCGCTATTGATTTTAAGGATGAAAGTTACACAGATGAAAGGGGAGCATTTATGCAAAACAGAGCCCAGTAATTCAAGGATGATCAAAGGTTTCACATCATTGGTCAAATCAGATCAAATGCTGGTACTGTCTGGCAGACTGTGGTGAGAAAGATTCTGGGGCTGAGTTCGGATTGGACGAGAAAATACGGCAGGATGGATCAGTAATGTCTCCCATGGGCTTGATATAGAAAGAGAGGAGAGCAGCCATTCACTTTTTAGAATGCTAATTCTGGGGCGCCTGGGTGGCTCAGTGGGTTAAGCCGCTACCTTCGGCTCAGGTCATGATCTCAGGGTCCTGGGATCGAGTCCCGCATCGGGATCTCTGCTCGGCAGGGAGCCTGCTTACCTCTCTCTCTCTCTCTGCCTGCCTCTCTGCCTACTTGTGATCTCTCTCTGTCAAATAAATAAATTTTTAAAAAATCTTTAAAAAAAAATTAGAATGCTAATTCTGGCATAAGAGAATCCACAGTTTTCTGATATATCTACCAGAGGTAATGACAAAGAAGTTTCGAGGAAAAGCCAAAATTTCCAGGATAAAGGATCAAGGGGTCTTCCCCCAAAACTGTCACTTTTATCAAAAAGTTTAATTATATGTGCCAAATCTGATTACGAATGATTGCCAAGACTGTCGCGTTAAGTTCCATGATTGGTAAAGAACGTCCACGAATGAAGGAGTGGACATGGCACTACAGGTATCCTACATTAAGCACTCCCAGCTTAGTTCAGTACACCAGTTAGTCTGTCTTGGGAAAAGAATAAAGCAGTAAAGGCTTTGAAAGTATCCTACGGAGTCAGGGCATAAGTTAAGTTCATATCTGTTATAGAAGAAGCAGAAATTAGATGAATATGGCAAAATGTCAACAATCCTACATATGAAATTTAAAGAACAGACTTACTTCCAGCCCATAGGAAATAGTTACAAAAATTGACCATATATTGGTCATAAAGCAAGCATCAATAGAACTGACACCACACTCCAAAAAAATATAGGAAAATAAAAGTAAAACTTGCAAGCAATTTGATAGCCACATGAAAAACTTACCATATATTTGTGGATTTAAAAACATGCTTCCAAATAATTCAAAGACCACCTCTCATGACTTATTTATGTGTATATTTTCTTTTTCCTCCTGGGAATGAAACCCTCAAGAGGTCAAAGAGCTGTGTTCACAACACTACCACAGTACACACATAAAATAGAAGATTGTTCGAGTCACAGGAAAGGCATGTTATATGAGTAAATGAGTGAGTATCAACACTTACAGGATTCTATTTATGGAGTACTGTAAGGAAAACGAATGGCCTTAAATACATACATTAAAAAAGAAGAAAATCAGATCATGAGCTAAAGACTTAGTTTGAGATATCAGAAAATAAACATTAAATTCAAAGAAAGTAGAAAGAAATGGTTTTTAACATGTGCAGAACTTAATGAAACAGGAAAAAAAAAAGAATGAGAAGGGAATAAAATAATGACCTGACCAATTATAATCCTTTTCTTAAAGAGAATTTTAAAAAATTTATTTATTTATTTATTTAAGCGAGGTAGGGAAGGGCAGAGGGAGAGGGAGAAAGAATCTCAAGCAGACTCCATGCTGAGTGTGGAGCCCCACATGGGGCTTGATCTCGCAACCCTGAGATCATGACCTGAGCCAAAGTGAAGAGTCAGATGCTCAACCAACTATGCCACCCAGGTGCCCCATCTTATGGAGCATTTTTAAAAGAACAAAAAAAAAAAAAAGAGAGAGAGCAGAAATGGCAGTTAATTTTATAAGACTAAGATGACCCTTGATATGAAAACCAGGCAAGGAAAATTATAAATCAATCTCATGATGGATTTAGATGTAAAAAACCTTAAAATATTGGTAAAGAACACCTACTAGCATAACAAATGAACAGACACTCATAACCAAGTAGAGTTCGTTCCAGGAAGGTAAGGATGGTGTAACATGAGAAAAATGTCCTAATATAAATTACTACTAAAAGAGAAAAATGATAACTATCTCCACAGAGGCAGAAGGAACATTCAGCAAAATTTCTCATTCACTCATGTGTTTAAAAAAGAAATGTTAGCAAACTAGGAATAGTAGAAAAAATCTTTAACATTTGAAGAAACATTTGCATTTGATAGGATTATCTATGCAAGAAAAACAAGAGACTGTCTAGGCAAACCATTTTATATATATATATATATATAGAGAGAGAGAGAGAGAGAGAGAGAGAGATACAAACTCAAATAAACTAGTTTATTTTACCACCACCAATAGTAAGTTAGGAAATGTAATTTTTAATGTCTTATTCATAGTCGCAAACAAAATATATGATTCTGTGAAATAAATCTAGTGAAAGATCCCCAAATACTTAATGGGGAAAAATATAATACTTTATGGAAGGATATGAAAGAAGAGCATTGGGAGAGATATACCAGTTAACAGGTGGGAAAATATACTATAATAATGATGAAAATGTTCTGGATTAATCTATGCAATCAAATACAATTTCAAAGATTTTTCTGTCATAAAATTTGACTAGCAAACTCTAAGACCGACAAAGTAAGCCTGGAGCCAAGAATAGGCAAGAGAGTTTTGAGTAAGAAAGACAAAGAAGAAATACGGTAAGATGTAAAGACTAGTTATCAAACTAGGTAAAAGAGTACGGATTTGGTGCCCAGACAGAGAATTAGAAAAATGTAAAAATAAAAAAAAGAGGAGCTATAAAAACAATCCAGAATATGAGACAATATTTGTAATGAATAAAACTAGAATATATAAAGAGCTCCTAGAGTCAGTAAGACAAAACTGAGTTTAAAAAAAAAAAAGCAACAGTAATTTACTCTAAAGAGAACATAAATCTACAATAAACATTCTGAGAAGGTACTTAGGGAACTGCAATTAAAAAAAAACCATATCATCAAATGATCAAGGTTTGGTAGAGATGTGCAGAATTTGAATGTTTTTATTGCTAGTAGGAGTGAATGTTTTTACAATCACTTTGCAAAGGAATTTGGAGGTATCTGCATTGCATTAATGCTAAGATTCTTCTCAACCTCCAGCCCCCACCCAACCACTACATTTTAACATTTCTGAAATCCAGACTCATTTTACAATTTGGGGCATCTTAAGAGTCTAAATGATAGCAATTTTTTTGCAACTTACATTAGGTGGCCTCTTAGTTTTAATAAAATCTGTAGTAAAAGTGAAGATGGTCATACTCTGTGATGCAGCAGTTTGCTTCCTAGACATAGCTCTAAGAAACTCACAACTATACACAAATGCATGTATAGTGTTGCTCACTGCAATATTTTTTACTTTAAAAAATTCTATCCTAAGAAGCTGGTAAAGTTGTTTTCTTTAACGCTTGCATCAGTAAGAGCTACTGTCTACTGTTGCCAGTAAAGTGGGTTTAAACAGGGAAAAATGTATTGTCTTCCGTAAGAAGTCTAGGAGAGCTGCTTCATTTTGGGACTCAGTGAGCACCTCAAGAAGCCAGCTTCTTTCCAGTTACCTGCTTTGCCACAGTTGGCTTGCTGACCCTTCTCTTATACTTGTTCATGTCTTGATCACATTTCTGACTTATTAGTGTCCTGGGGGTTCAAATTCACTCTTTAATTCCTTCGATGACACCTTTTTTATCTTCAAATAATTATAGAGGCACATGACGTTGTAAGGACTGGATGAAGAGATGCAATGTACAAACCACCCAGTTCCTCCCATGGTTACATCTTACCTAACTTTAACACAACATCAAAACCAGGAAGTTGATATTGATACATGTGCCTGTGCAGAGCTGGATGTCATTTTGTCACATGTGTACACATGCAAAACCACCATCAGAGAGGAGACAACCATCCCATCAGCACAACGATTTCCCCGGTGACATCCTTTACAGTCACATTCCCTGTGCTAGTCCACCTATCCTTAACCCCTTGGAACCACGATTTTGTTGTATTCCTATCATTATTTTAGATAGTAAAATACTATCCTTCGCTTGTTTTCAAAGCATCACAAAAACTGGTTGGATGGATGGATGGATGGACAGACGGACAGATGGAAGGAAGGAATGATAAAGCAAATGTAACAAAACATTAGTTATAGAATCTGGGGCTATGGTTCTTCACTACACAACTCTTTAACTTGTCTGTATGCTTAAAAATTCTATCCATACAATGTTGTAACAAAATTAACCTACATGTCCACCAAAAGGGAAACAGATGGGTAAACTGTATTTCTATAATGGATTACTCGACAGCATTTAAAATGAAAGAACTAATTCAATAACCAAAGAATAAATAATCCAATCAAGAAATGGACAGAAGACATGAACAGACATTTCTCCAAAGAAGACATCCAGATGGCCAACAGACACATGAAAAAGTGCTCCATATCACTTGGCATCAGGGAAATACAAATCAAAATCACAATGAGACACCATCTCACACCAGTCAGAAGGGCCAAAATTTACCAGTCAGGAAATGACAGATGTTGGTGAGGATGTGGAGACAGGGGAACCCTCCTACACTGTTGGTGGGAATAGCCACTCTGGAAAACAGTATGGAGGTTCCTCAAAAAGTTGAAGATAGAACTATCCTATGACCCAGCAATGGCACTACTGGGTATTTACCCTAAAGATACAAATGTAGTGATCCAGAGGGGCACGTGCACCCGAATGTCTATAGCAGCAATGTCCACAATAGCTGAACTATGGAAAGAGCCAAGACGTCCATCAACAGATGAATGGATAAAGAAGATGTGATATATATATAATAGAATACTATGCAGCCAACATAAAACCTCCAAAATCTTAACATTTGCAATAACATGGATTGAACTAGAGGATATTATGCTAAGCAAAATAAGTCAATCAGAGAAGGACAATTATCATATGAGCTCACTGATATGAGGAATTTCAGAAACAAGACAGAGGATCATAGGGGAAGGGAGGGAAAAATGAAACAAGATGAAACCAGAGAGGGAGACAAACCATAAGAGACTCTTAATCTCAGGAAATAAACTGAAAGTTGCTGGAGTGGAGGGGGATGGGAGGGATGGGACGACTGGGTGATGAACACTGGGGAGGGTATGTGTTGTGGTGAGCACGATGAATTGTATAAGACTGACGAATCACAGACCTGTACCCCTGAAACAAATAATACATTATATGTTAATAAAAATAAATACATAAAATGAAGGAACTACATCCATATGTAACAATATGGATACATCTCGGGGCGCCTGGGTGGCTCAGTTGGTTAAGCGGCTGCCTTCGGCTCAGGTCATGATCCCAGAGTCCTGGGATTGAGCCCCACATTGGGCTCTCTGCTCGGCAGGAAGCCTGCCTTCCTCCTCTCTCTCTGCCTGCCTCTCTGCCTACTTGTGATCTCTGTCTGTCAAATAAATAAATAAAATATCTAAAAAAATATATGGATACATCTCAAAAACGGTGGTTGGATTAAGTTGCAGAATAACCCATGTGATGTAATAACACAGACTATCACAAGGATAAGCACCAAATGCGAGTTGTTTTTCCTCCTTGTTTTCATAATTGATTACATCACATGTGACATCTGGGTATTGGTGAGGATGTGGGTACATGTTTAATTCTTTTTTATTTTTCATATCTGAAATCTCTTATTATTTTAGAAAATTTGAATAAAAAAGAGATGCTACATAGAGGCCTGTAGAAAAGGGAAGATACTGGCTCAAAAGTAAACTTCAGGAAAGTGTGAGTCAACTTATGCTAACTTATGCACATGTCCCCTTCTAGTTTCTCAAGTTATGGGACATGTGTGTCAATTACTTTAAAGAACAAGGGACTCTGGGGAGCAAACATGCTATCTTTACATGACCTCAATCAATGCTAGCTTTAGGTGTTTAGAGACATCCCATGACAGCATCAGTACATAAGAAAGCAGATAAATTTCACAGCCATTTAGTAATTATCCCTGGGAGCATGGCCTCACTAGTGCAAAGCTCTGGTTACCAATACAAATAAAACCTGCAAAGCCCCTTTAAAACAAAAGAGACTAAGAGCTTGGATTGTGCAGTCAACAGACATAGGTAGACAAATATTTTCTAAAAACCCAAAATTGCTCATGCCTTTCTCATCCCAAAAGTTAGCACAGTGTTCCCTTCGGTGAGGAGAAATGAGTTTTGATCTTCTGCGTCCCTGGAAACACGCCATTTCTCCGTCTGGATGGCTATGACAAAAGTGTTCCCTGCGTAATTATCTGCGGGACCATTCACATGTTTCATGCATATCTCTGTATTTATGTTTCACAATAAAAGTAGAGGTGTCCTAAATCTGTGTAAATTAGGCCTGGTGGCTCAGAATACAATTTTTAGTAACAGGATCATATGTGAACTCAAAAGCTGCTGTCTCTCAAATACTTTGGATGGAAGTGAAAGTGGCATGCTTGGAAAAGCCGTGAAATGACTCAGAAGTGGGCTCCAGGCGCACCAGAGAAAATCACATGGGAAAGGCATGTGAACGTCGGCGGGGGGGAATGGTGTCCTGAGATGTGAGTAAAAAAAGAAGCCTTGTTTCCAAATTATAATTCTATGTGTAATTTAAAGTATGTGCGCAACAAAACAATAAACTCATTATTCTTGAGTTGGATGTGAGACGTTATGTATATCCCACAGCTGTAAATTATACACATAATTTGGCTGAAAATTCTGGAAAGTTAAGAATCTTCTCATGGAGAAAAATGCAGTCACCATCTAACCGGGGCCATCTTGTGTGTAGGTATACGCAATTTTTTTATAATTAAAAAAGCTGTGGCTCCGGATCTTTCTCTCTTAGAGGGTGTATCTCACAGACTTGTCAGAAGTTATATCTGGATAGAGCCGCATAAACCATCCAGGTTCTCATTCTTTCATGTGGAGCAAAGGAAGGAGGGAGAGTCTGATCTCCCTGAAGGAAAGATTACCCCCCAAAGACTTGGAGATAAAGAAAAATAATAGAGTTGTCAGAAAGATTTCACTCTCCCCATGGCCTTGATAGATATTTGTCAACTTATGTCAGAATGGCTTGTCATTCTAATGCTGTGCTCTTCCCTGAGCTGAGCCACGAGCACAGAGACAATAATTACATGGAATCGGCATATCCCCAAGTCGTTATGCAAGGGGCGGGGAGACGGCAGGATAAATCAGGGTTGAAGAGGAAAGGCCTCCTGTTTGAGGAGGAAATATTTATTGGGGTCACAGTTCTATCGTTTCAGGACACGGAGGTGAGGATGGAGACAAGTGCTAAGTAAATTTACCTTATGGAAAATGAAATACTAAAAACATACGTATAATGTATGCAGGCACCATAGCCAAAGAGTTTTAAGTCTTGGGACAGTTGTAAACTATTGTATTTCACAGAAAGCCCTCGAAGACTGACAAGGACAACAAACAACAAAAACCCACAATCGAGTTTTTGGAATAATTCTGAGAGAAGTGTTTACTTGACAGTAAAAGAAAACAAACCAAAATTGAGCATCCTGATGGTCTATCTGCATAGCTTATTCTTGGACTACCCTTTAGCGACATCCAGAGAAAAGTTCCTTCCGATGGTGATCATATGACAGTGGCACTGTCCTATACAACAACCAGTCACACTGTGTGGAAGTCATAGTGTATGTTCTACTTGACGCACCAGGGAGGTTCATTATTGTCAAAATTCTCTTTTACATGATATCGATATGCTTAGAACTTTCTTAAAACCACAGTCACACAAGAGATAAAAAGAACTATGTGTGGCCCAGCTATTAGGATATTAGGAGGGTTGATTGGCGGTGAGTAGTTAGGTGTCTAAGAAGTCAAAAGACTAGTGCCATATATACACGGTACCATATATATACACAGTCAGTAAGTACTTGTTAAATGGATGGAGAGAATTAAATATAGGTCTGGGAGTAGACCATCCAGGTTCAGAGATATATACAAATCCAAGTAGGCAAAAATTCAATTGACTTCTGGGGAATGGAAAATTCAAGAGGTCAGCCCACTCGCTCCAGGGAAGGGGAGACAGAAGCCTACTTCAGCCAGGAACACTGAGGCAATTAGGTCATGACTAGAATCAGGAGGTTGAGTTTTAAAATCTGATCATTTCACCCTTGGAATGATTTCCCACTTTTCTTAGGAGGAAGTCCCAATCCTTACTATGAACTTTTTTTTAAAGATTTTACTTATTTATTTGAGAGAGCACACGAGAGAAAGCATGAGAGGGAGAGGTCAGGGGGAGAAGCAGACTCCCGCAGAGCTGGGAGCCCGATGCAGGACTTGATCCCAGGACTCTGGGATCATGACCTGAGCCGAAGGCAGTTGCTTAACCAACTGAGCCACCCAGGCGCCCTACTATGACCTTTTTTGACCAGCTCCTTCTAGAAGCAGGTCTGGAGCCCAGGATTCTAGTATATGTAACTGATTAAGTGCTTCCAAGAGACTGAAGAAGGACAAGGAGATAAGGAAGGTTATGTCCTATCCCCAGCCTGGCCCTGCAGGGAGTGGTGAAGCATAACGGCATCTCATTCTGCTCTATCTCAAGACGAAGAGACTAGGGGGCTGTTCTCCTTACCAGCCAGTCATTGCCACGGACCCCCCAGTTCTCAGTACTGAGGTCGCTCCAGGAGCCCAAGGGTAATCCTCTGAAGAAGGCCATGAATGCCAGCCACTAGCAGTAAAGCATATAGGAGCTGGGGGATCTATGCACAGAAAAGGTAAGAGGGACTGGAGATAATGCACAAAGGGCAAAATGTAAATCTGCTACAGTAGTAACCTACAAAGCCAGTACAACCTAGCTCTTTCCGTCCTCATCTCTCCCTGAGCTCTTTGGATTAGTCAGGGCCCTCCAGAAAAACAGAACCAATATAAGAGGTCTATTATAAGAAATTGGCTCATGTGATTATGGAGGCTGAGAAGTCCCACAATCTTATCCACAGCTGGGGGATGGACAAGCTGGTAATGCAGTTCCAGTCTGAGGGCAAGAGAAGTCCAATGTCCCAGCAGAGAGAGCAAACTTTTATTCTGTGCAGGTAGGTGTCCAACAGATGGGAAGAGGTTCACCCACACTGGGGAGGGCAGTCTACTTAACTCAGTCTACCAGTTCAAATGTTAATCTCATCGAGAAACACCATCCCAGAGATACCCAGAAGAACATGGGCATGCCAGGATTCAGTTAAGTTGACATGTAAAATTAACCATCACGCCCCCCTGGTCTAGCAATGCCACAGGCTCAGTGCATGGTGCACGACTGGGGAGAGGATGAGGGCCCAAGAATAAAGGAGGTTAGGAGCTGGTCAAGTAAGATGCTGAGTCGTAGACATGGTGCCATGGAAAGGCGATCATGACCTCATTCCAAAAAGAAGTTAGTGGTTTTTAGTCTTTTTTACCAATGAGTGTTGTCTTTTAAAGACAGTCTGGCTTTTTATTTTACTGAGATCCAGAAGTCAAAGGAAAGGACAGGGGCCTTTATTCGACAACATGCTTTCTCAAAGGAGACTATATCCTCCCCAGTGGGGTGCAAATGGGCTCTCGGGGGGAATGCAAGACAATCTTATGCTTTTTATGTATAAAGCACAGCTACACATACAGTACATAAACAGATACACATTTTATCTCCAGTGTTAAAACTTCATGGAGAAATAATTAGGAAACCAGTGTCTAAAAAGGCTTGGGGGCATGGAAACAATAAAATTTTGACAAAGGTTGAGAAACACCGTTCTAAAGCCATAAATATCTAAAGCTGGAAGGGAGCACCTGTTCTCTCAGTATCCTACAAGAGGCACCTGAAGGATCGATGTTCAGAATTGCCAAAGGTCACACAGGGGGTTAGCGAACGAGCCTGGAGTAGACCATGACTTTTTTTTTTTTAAACCTAGACCAATGTTCATTCTACTTTGTTTTATGCAAAAATAAATATATCCACAAGCAAGACCCAAGCCTCAACATCTCCTCCACCCGCATTCCCCACTGAGGTGACACTCTGGAAATAAAATAAATGACTTATGTGATGTAATTATGCCCTTTTGGGGTCCTTGGGAAGTGCTATATTGTCTGAGTGGTGTGACAAGGGCAGGCAGAGAAGACATAGAACAGCCAGAGAGTCAGGACAAAAGCATGTCCGGGAATGGTCAGCATGCAGAACTTGGAGAAGTAGGGAGCAAAAAAGCACCCTTTTCCTGACTCCTGCTCATCCTCCATGTCTAAAGTTGGACTCTTTCTACTACTACTTAAAATCCATCCAGAAAGCTTAGGAGATGTGACAGACAAAACGAAAACAGAAAAAAAAAAAAATCCAGTGAGTGAAACTAAGGTTTTCATTACCATCTGATAATTCAGTGAGTTAAACTCACCTGTGGGGCTGTCAGTTAGCTTCAGGATTTTTCCCGGGATCTGCTTCATACACCCATCACTCATTCAGTCCCTCAGTTATTTACTGAGCACCTACTACATGGCGGGCATGTCCCTAGGCACTGAGGCCAGCACTGGGGAAAGCGCTGACACACAGCGATGGAAACCAGCTTCAGCTGGCAATCCAGGTGAATTTTAAATTTCACAGGAGAGCTAAGTGTCTAAGACAGGTAAAGAGATCCACATTTGGACAAAACTAGCCACCGCACCATAGCTGGCACATGAGGCGCGGATTTTCCACCTGCGTCAAGGGACATGGGCTCTATAGTTGACAGGGTTGCACTCTCCACTAGCGAGGTCCTCAGGCCATGCTGAAGGACAGTGGGGACCCAACAGCATTACAGGAACAACCACAAGAAAAGGGAAATGCACATAAATAAGGAAATAAAAGTTTTAATCGGCTTACTCTGATGTCGCTGTTGCCATTGCATCACCAGAGCTGGCAGCTAGGCATAGGAGGTTGCCAGCAACTGAAGTGCGGGTAAGGCCCACAATGTGACAGCCGCCATCTTCCATCTCGGGCTGCGAGTCTTCTGGCATCTGGCACTGAGGTCTGGCTCTCCCCAACCCTCCACAGGGGTCTAGCCTGCCCCCTGCAGCCTCCCAAGTAGGCCTCTGACCCACAGCTCCAAAGGGCCTCCCGGGCAAGTTCTTGATGAAACTTCAGCCCTTACTCAGCGACTTGGTGCTCAGGCTGTGACTTTGCTGAGAAGACCCCAGTGATCCCAGACAGGCCTTCAGAGCCCCTCAGGTACATCAATGGAGCAGGGATGAGAGCAGGCCCGGGGGAAGCAGCGTGCTGGGGCTCCCTTGCCCCAGGTGTGCTGCGTGCTGTGGCGGCCTCACTCCGCCATCCTGATAGTCTTGCTGCTGGCGGGGCTTCGCAGACAGGCGGAGCTGGGACTGGCTGGCACATGCAAGCTATGCCACTGAGGCACACCACTCAGCCCCATCTGGGCCTCTGTTTCCTCCTGGCTAAATCGGAGGTAACTGCATGCATCCCAGGGGTGTGAGCTCCTGTGGGACCAAGTGTATGTAGAACGTTCAGCACAATGCCGGGGTACATCTCCTACCCTGCCAGTGCTTGCGATTGTTCTACAGGCTTCCATGAAGAACTCCAAGACATCTGTACAGTTCTGGGGCCAGGACAGAAGGTAGCAATCTCCTCATTCCTTTTGTAAAAAATCTGAGACTCAAAGAGTCAGGGTGAAGAGCCTGGAGCCACAGAGCTGGGACTCAAATGAGGACTTGGTTGCCACCATGAAACTTTACCAGGAGGGGATGCAAAAAGAGCCTTCATGTACGGAATGTATCTTGAAGGCAAACAGTACCAGTACTTGTCTTGGGTCATCAGCGCAATACTCAAGAGACACAGCAACCCAGAAAATTCTGAGCAAGTATCATGTGCTTCAGGCAGGGTCAGTCTTATGGAAGGTATCTGGATATTTCCCTGACGGTGGACAGAATAACCTCTCACCTTCATTAGAAAGTCCATCATTCTTACTATGGCGTCCAAGGCCTTTCTTGGCCTAACTGCTGCTCCCACTTTAATCCAATTCTTCCCTCACCCCTGGTGATCTTTCTGTTGATCCTAAAACATGCCAGAAAAGCTCCTGCCTCAGGACCTTTGCAGGAGCCAGGCTTTGCTAGCGACACAGATATCCAGAGGCTCCCTCCTCCTTTTTCTTCAGGTCACTGCTCATGGAACATCCTCACTGAGGACTTTCTTAATTTTGTATTTAATATCGCAAACACTCTCTTTGTGCTGCTTAGAGTGCCGGTCAGCACCTGACGCATTACCTATGTGTTTGCTACCTGGATCCTGGCCCCAGCACTACACTGTAAGCTCCACAGATGCACCAATTATTGTCTAAGGTTCACTGCTATATTCCCAGGGCCTAGAACTGTGCCTGGCCCATGGAAATGCTCAATAGACACTTACTGAATACATGATAGCTCTGTCCTTTTGTATGTGAGTTCTCCTCTGCCCTTCCCTTCCCCGCCTTTGCCTTCCTAAGTCCTACTTTTCCTTCATGAGGTAGCAACAAGCATCATCTCCTTTTAGAGACCCATCTCCACCTCCTCGAATAGGAGCCTTGCCATGTGGGTCCATACAGTCCTGCCAAGTATCCACCAAACCATATCCCCGTTATGTGTTTACCTGTGTCTCACCTGAAGTGTGATTGTTTATACAAGTGGAGGAGCCATGAAATGGGGGGGGGCTTCCTTTGCCCAGCTGCTCTGAGACCAAGCTCCCTGCCTCACCCTCCATCCCCAAAACTTCATACCTTTCCCTCCAGACTGAGCCACTTGAGGGTAAGGCCAACAGGTAATTCATCTTTATATTCCCAGAATATAATAAAGTTCCTGGCCAAGTGCAAGTGCACAAAACTGTTGCTTAAATGATAACAGCCAACATTTACTGAGTGCTCACTGCCAGCCATGAATCAATTAGGATTTCCCAACCTTGGCACTCTTGACATATTGGGCAGGATAATTCTCCGTTGTGCGTAGGGGCTGGCTATTCTGTGCACTGGGGAACCAGCATTCCTGGCTTCTACCCAAAATCCAATAGCACGCACCCCAGTTGTAACCAGAATGTCTGCAGACATCACCAAACTTCCCCTGGGAGGCAAACTTGCCCCCATTTGAGAACCACTGGTCTAAGTGTTTACTGTGGATTAATTAATTCAATGCTCACAGTAATTCCATGAGGAGGCACTAGTATTAAACTATATTACAGAGGAGCAAAGTAAGGCTCAGAGAGGTGTCAGAATCACACAACTAGGAATTAGCAGAATGAGACTAGTTCCCAAGCCTAGACAATCAACCACCTATGAGTTAAGGCTGGAAGGGAAGCAGCTGGGAAATGGGGAGGGGAAGAGGCGACTACATGCAGGCACTATTCTAACCCCAAGATAAATGATTTCATCTAACCTTTGACACTCTCATCATTGCTTTTAGCATTGTATCAGAAAGGAAACCGAGGCATAGAAAGTACCCGGCTCTTTGGAGGTGTAGCAGCCAGAATTTAAACCCAGGAAGTTGAACTCTAAAGTTCATGAGGATGGTGGGCAGAGGGGCTGAGGGGAAGTGGGGGTGGATTTCTACTCTGCTCCAAGTCTGTGCAAAGTCACATTGCCCTTCACTGGCTTTCCCTGCCAGGCAAGCCTTGGCACTATCCCCATGTTCCCTCTAAAATAGTTTCACTGCTCCTCACACTCACTGTGCCCCACTCTCCGGGGCACTGAGCCCTGAGGGTCTTGGAGAGTGCTTTCATGTTCCAAAGTGGTCTTTGACACAAAGCCAACTGTGTGGGGAGAGTGCCAGAGGCTTCCCCAGGGCTGGGCCTTCTAAAATGGGGGCAGCCTTTGTCTTCAACCAAGTCAGGCCTAACAGAAGAGCATGAGGGAAGTGTGGTGGGGAGATCTCGGGGGTGTTTTCAGAATATTATGAGAGTCTCCTCTACCAAAAGAAAGAG
Organism: Taxidea taxus jeffersonii; assembly: GCA_003697995.1. Taxonomy (NCBI): domain Eukaryota; kingdom Metazoa; phylum Chordata; class Mammalia; order Carnivora; family Mustelidae; genus Taxidea; species Taxidea taxus. Next base: position 20,622 of record ML101070.1, read on the forward strand.
AGAACGGAAGAGAGAACTATGAGGCATCTTGTCCAATTTTCTCCCTTTCAGTAGTTACCAAAGCAGAGATAGTATGTTTCAGAGGCGTCTTCTGCTATGATTGCCCTGGTGTTTAAAATAATGATCACATCATTTTCCCACAGCCATTTCATCCAATGAGCCCAAATATGATTATTGAGAAATTACAAGGTCTTGCAGGAAATATCTCTCCTGACCTTGGGTATTGTTAGCCAGGCTGACTCAGAGAAAATAAGATCCCCTTTCATTGTTAGAGATGACAGCTCGGCAGTCTCTTCTTCAGGTGGGGTGACCCCAATGTGGCAGGGAGGAAACACTCGGCATGGACGGTAACTGATGACCTATGCATGCGGACATAACTGCCCTCTGTGCCGATGGGAAGTGGAGGCACTGTGTGTGTGTGTGTGCGTGTGTGTGTGTGTGCACGTGCAGGTGTATGTGTGACCATTTCTGTGACTCTCCACAGTGAAACAATGTTAGCTTTTCTTAAGCAATCCTCTCGGCTTCACCAAGATGCAGGGGGAAGATTATAGTAGGCAGAACACAGTCGATTGTTCTTTAAATTTTTTTTCTTAAAAACCCAGTTTGATAAGTAGATGAGACTAGTGAAGACCATATGAAAAAAGAATAAGGGAAGACTTGCAGGGTCAGATATCGAAGTGTATGCTAGAGCTGTAATAATTATAATGATAAATACGCACATGCACAAATTGCCAAGATCAATGAATCAAAATAGATAGCTCCAAAACAAATACACACTCTCTCTTGTTTCCTCTCTCCCCCTCCTTCCTTCTGCATACCCCTCCACCCACATACACACAATAAACCTGGCATTGCAAATCTGTAGGAAGAGGAAGATTTATCAGCATACACAAAAGAAAACTGAAAGCATTCCAGATATATCCAACAGAAAGGAATTACTACAGGAAACTGATTACAGATACATGGAAAACCCAGAAGAACAAGAGGAGTACATCTTGTGTTGCCCAGAGATGAACACTACTACCACTTCTAGGGCTAGAGAAATAAAACATAAAGGTAGTGTTATCAAAAGCATATGAGTCAGCATTTCTGCTGTTCCTGTTGCCACATGAAGAAAGATAGGTTTTAGATCTTTCTAATTTGTTAATCCCTGTGATCACATCCCAATGGCAGAAACACACACCAGGTGGCAAAGAACTCTGGGAAATGTAGTTTTCCCACTCCTGGCTATGCCGATGTGGAACAGAGCACATACAAGGATGGGGTGGGTTGAGAGTCAACAGACAACACCTGGTACAGAGAAGTTATTTGAGAATGGCTTAAAAAGCAACTGGTTAGGGATGCTTGGGTGGCTCAGTCAGTTAAACATCTACCTTCAGCTCAGGTCACGATCCCAGGGTCCTGGGATCGAATCCCACATTGAGCTTCTTGTTCTGTGGGGAGTCTGCTTCTCCCTCTGCCTGCTGTTCCCCCTGCTTGTGCTCTCTCTTTCTCTGTCTCTCTATCCCCCTGACCAATAAATAAACGAATTTTTTTTTAAAAAAGCAATTGGTGGACGCCTGGGTGGCTCAGAGGGTTAAGCCTCTGCCTTCGGCTCAGGTCATGATCTCAGGGTCCTGGGATCGAGTCCCACATCGGGTTCTCTGCTCAGCGGGGAGCCTGCTTCCCCACCCCCTCTCTCTGCCTGTCTCTCTGCCTACTTGTGATCTCTCTCTGTGTCAAATAAATAAATAAATAAATCTTTAAAAAATAAAAAATAAAAAAGCAATTGGTTAGCAACTTAATAAAAACGAACACGTTCACTTCTTGTTGTAAAGCAAAATAAATTCCAAATGGTATAAAGGGTTAAATGCATACTTAAATATTCAAAAGACAGAGAAGGAAAAGAACAACAAAACAGAAGAACATAATGAAAAGAAATTCAATTTAAGGGTGACAGAGAACTTTCTAGATATTGAAACAATGAAAGAGTAACAAAAGAAAAAATTCATATACTAGCATAAAAATAATTTCTAATTGTCAAAGAGATGCTACAAAAGATTAGGAACCAAAGCATGTGGATAGTGTACATATGTTAAAATGAACTTAAAACCTAACATATTACCAAGTAAAGGTGAAGCTGTACATAACAGGACTCAGGTTCCTTTAGAGAAATATGGAACCTACATGTATACAATGCACAACTATTCAGTGTGAAAAGAAATGAACTTTAGTATACACATGAACATGGATGAATCTCACTTTGGGGTAAAATAAGCCACAGAAGGATATCTATATTATTACTCTATTTATACAAAGTTCAAAACCATATAAAACAAACTTTGTTTTTAGAGAGGCATAATGGGTGGTAAAACTATAAGGAAAATGAAAGAAATAAGTATTACCCATGTTAGAATTATGGTTACTTCAGAAAGAAGGAGGGAAACATTCACAGGAGGAATAACCAGGAGATTTCTAAGGTATGGAAATGTTCTATTTCATAAACTGAATGATGGAGAAATTAGTGTTTTACTGGATTATCATGACGAAGATTTAAACCATACATACACATCATTTTGACTTATGTCACAATAAAAATAAAAAATTTTAAAACTCAGATATAAAAAATTCAAAACATGGTTAAAAAACAAAAAATCAAAAATGTAAAGATAAGAATATTCAGGAACATTTTAAATCAAAGTATTGTACATTTATTTTATTTTTTTAAAGATTTATTTTTAGAGAGCAAGAGCATGAGCAGGGGCCGGGACAGAGGATGAGGCAGAAATAGAATCCTGAAGCAGACTCCCCACCGAACATGGAGCCCAATGCAGTAGTCCATCCCAGGAACCTGAGATCATGACCTGAGCTGAAATCAATAATTGGACACTTAACTGACTGAGCCATCCAGGCACCCCAAAGAATTGTAAATTTAAAATAAAGGGATAAGATTTTAACAATCAAACTAATAAGGATTCAAAAATCTCTGAATTCTCATTGCTAGAGTGGTAAAGTCAAAACTACCATTCTCTTGGTTAAATCATTAACCATGAACTCGGTTAAACATTTCTAGAAAACCTTTCAGCAATGTATATCATGAGCCTTTTAAAAAATTTTTTTTATTTTATTTTTATCATGGGCTTCCACAAATGTCTATGCCTTAAAGAAATGACTAGAAACTGGGATCGATTTTGTATATGAAATCATGGTCATCTTGGTATTTCTCTAATAATGGAAAATTCAGAAACAGTATGGGAGTAAATAAATCATGATAGAATGAAACATCATGCAGCTTAATTTAATGATGATTACAGAGAGACTGTTGTTATCATAGGAAAATGCTTGTGTTATATTATTTAGTCAGAGAGGCAAATTACAAAACTTTACACCCAATATGATTTCATCTATTTTTTTTAAAAAAGCAAGCATATTCGAAGGAGAGACAACAAAATATCAATAGTGGTTGTATCCGGTGTCAACACTATGGATACTTCTTTTCATTTTTTCTATGTTTTCCAATTTCCTAAAATAAGCAGTTTTTACTTTTATGATAGGGTGGGAAGGGTGGGGGGAATTTAATAAAAGATAAAAGTCTAGTTTAATTCATGTCTTTTTCCCTGTTCAGTCATATTACATTGCTCTTCAGCTCTTAGCTTGGCCTTATTCCAAGAACATTCTCTTGTGGCAAGGAGATGAGAGGTAAGGTCATTTCCAATTGCCATGGTTCATTTATACCCTAACTTACATAGTGTTAGAGAAAGGGGAACTAATGGTTATTGACTGTTGTCTTGGGCACCATGTTATTCCTACATATTATCCCTTTGAGATAGAAAATACTTAACCCATTTTAATGCTGAAGAAACTGAGACCCAGCAGGTGAAGGCACTGGCTTGACAGCACATGGCTAGTAAGTGGCAAGGGGCTATACCAGGTTCCTAGTTGTTTCACCAGACTCCTTCCTTCCCATATGATGGGGCCACCCATTCAAGTCTCCTATCAGAGCCTTAGTGACTTGGCTCAGGAATCAGTCTGCCTGGGCTAAAGTGCTGCCTCTATTTAGCTAACTACGGGACTTCATGTAAGTTTTATATAACTTCTGTGTGCCTCAGTTTTCTCATCGGCAAATTAAGAACAATAATGGCGTCTTTCTCATGCCACTGGTTGTGAGAAATATACAATATGAAGCATATACAGTGCTTAGGACAGTTCTGGGAACTCAGTAAAAATTAGCCAACATAGTTCTATCGAACAGGGTCTGAGCAAACAATGAGGACTGATTTGAGGTCATTTACATTCCCACTTTCCCAATGGTTCCAATAGAATGCCACCAGACATGACCAGGTCCAAGGAATGATTTCACAGACAGGAACACCCGGAACCAGAGAAGTGAAGTGAGTAATCCAGACCCTCCAGTGGTGAGTGATTGAGGAGGATACTATTAGCCCCACATGCTTTCCACCACTGTACGCAGCCTTTCCCTGGCTCCCAATCCCTGGGACCGACAGCAGGGTGGCCACAGTACAACCCTGGAAAACCAGTCACTTCTTCAGGCGTACATTATTCTTCATGTATATATTATCATTTCGTCACTCAGCAACCCTCGAGGGGTGGGCAAGGCAGTACTGTAAGTTTGGAAATGACCTCAGAGAATTTAGGCTGGTTCTCCTTGGTCCCATAACAGAGCAGAGACAAGATCCCAAAGCTCTCTGTATGACACCATGGTGCCTTGAAGAGCTTTGTGTCTCTGCTGCATGAGATAACCACCCTCTGATGTGTGTCTCTCACAGGCAGGAAAGAACTCAGGCTGATGGATGTTCTCAATCTGATTTCTCTCTTCAACTCCATAAGGGCAGCTATTACTCACTAGCTGCTCAGGGCTGGAGAAACAGTTTCATCCAGCTCTCCATTACTGGGCCTGATCCACTGGAGTCTCTCTTCCAGAGCCTTAGGGGGCCAGGTGTGGGGATTGTGACAGAGGTTAAGCCTGTGGGACAAAAGTGGTGTTGTCCTTTTCTCCAACTCATCCCCTGCTGCCTGCAACCTTAGGGTTAAAACATCTGCCTTTGTTATGTATCACACTATCTTTGATGCCTGAAGACACCGGAGAGCAACCAGAACTCTGAAGAACTCTAGGTGGGGGTGTACACTGGGGGAGCCTCTTCAGAAAAAATCCAGGCAGTATCTCCTAAGGCTAAACATTAACCTACCCTATGACCCAGCAATGTTTATTAACAGCTTTATTAATAGCTGGCAAAACTGAAAACCAACCTAAACGTTCATCAGTAGGAAAATGGATTAAAAAAAAAAAACCCATGACAATATTTACTTTGTGGGATTTTATATGATGATAAAAGAGAATGAAACACCACTACATGCCACAGTATGGTTAAATCTTGCCATGTGTTGATGAGATAAGTAAGACAGACACCAAAGAAAACATCTTGTAATGATTCTACTCACATGAAGTTCAAGAACAGACAAAACTAATCTATGGTGATAGAAACTGTAGAGTGTTTATTGTTGCAGGGGCTTCTATGGACTAAGAGGCATGAAAGTAACTTCTGAGATGACAGAAATATTCTGTATCTTGACCCTGAATGGTGGCGGGTACAAGTAGGAATATATGTAAGATTTCACCAAGCTTTGCACATATGAAATGGGTCCTTTGCTCTATGTATATCAAAATGAGATATTTAAAAACAAATCCTGTCAGCTGGGTCACTAAGGTTTCACTCACTAGAAACTCAGAATATTCCAAAGCAAAAGCGCAGAAGATAAGGTTATCTTTTAAGTCAGCCCGTGGATCGTGAATACCTAGTAGATTCTTCTTTTTCCGAGACTTATCCCTACACTGCCTCTTCTCTGAGCAGCAGCTGGCACTGCACTCCCAGAGTGGCCATCGGTTCATCAGAACGCACGCCCCAAGGGAAGAGAAGCTTGATCCATTCATCTTCTTACCTCAGTACCTAGCACGTGCTTGGCTTAGAATAGACACTCAGAAAACACTGGTGGGCAGCCGAAGGAGTGGGTGTATCAGAAAATGAACACAGCACATGCAAATATGATCTATGCCCACAATCTAGAAAGCCGCAGCTGGGCTATGAGCCATAGAGACAATGTCTGGGCAGCATCACATAGACCAGTGCTTCTCAGTCTGGGGAAAGGTGGCTTCCCAGGAAGCATTTGGCAATTTCTGGAGATGTTTCTGGTTATCACTAGCAGGGGGGAGGGGGATGGCGGGGAAGGCTATTGCACCTGGGATAATGCTAAGTATCCTACAATGCACAGAACAGTGGGCAGCCTCCTCTCCAACACACACAAACACACACACACACACAACCACCACCACACACATACACACCCCCACAATCCACACACACACATCCACACACATCACCCCACACAACATGTCAGTAACACTGAGTTTGAGAAACCCTGGTTCGGAGGAACAGGTAGTAAACACAGAAAGAAAGCCCTGATCTCCAGCTACTCACGAGCTTTGTGACTTCCAGTAAGTTCCGAAACTTCTCAGAGAGCTCTCCCTTGTACAAATAGGGTTGATGCCTACCTTAATGGTATTTGAGAGGATTAAATGATCTCAGCTATGTGAAAAGTCTGGTTCAAAACAGGAGTCTGGTGAAATTTGGTTCCCTTCCCTTCCCTAGAGCCACAGACGGGCAAATTTTAATAAGAGAAACAGCAAGCATTGCTTTTTTCCCCTCTGCTTTAGCAACTACTGAAGAGCGAGGCAGCCTGTGAAGAGAGCATTTTATTTGCTGAGTACATCAATAGCCCCTGTTCCTAATGAAATGCATTATTAAAAGATAAAGTCAACATATTCGGAACTCAGGCCCACGTCCCATCCCAATGTAATCTGCCATTCTCCCAGCACTGCAGGTGTCCTGTAAGCTTGCCTCTGAAACACCGATTCTGATTTCCCTTCTCCCCTTCACTTTTCTCTAAACAGGCACAAACACACTGGGTTCCCGGGAGATAGGGAGCAGAGCTTCACACAATGCCTGCACAATGTGCAAATAGCAGAAACACCACAAAGAAAAAGCCCAGCCTTGTTCTCTGCAAGTGGGAAGTGGAATTTCCCGCAGGGCTCAATCTAAGGCTTGCTTCCTTCCTATTCCTTCCCCACCCTTTATGTATTTGTAATAGTCACTGGCCCCTAAGCAATCCTATGCTGAAATCTTATGAACTGATTATTATTTAGTTTGCTGTCCGCGGTGCTGAAAAAGTCTCACCGTGCTGAGAGTGTCTGGGTCACTTCTACATTTCTATTATTCATACTGACCAGGAAATATAAGACAGAACACTAAAATACATTTCTACATTACTGTAGCAGGTGCTTAATATGCTTTTTGCTTTTCTAATGATGTCATGTGATACACAGTCTACATTTTAATGTCATTCACTCTTTTCCAAAGACTTTTTTCCCCCAAAAGTTTAAAAATTTTGCTGTTCAAATTGTAGTATGTAATCATGAAATTAACTTTTGTTAGGGTGTGATGTAGGGATCTGGTTTTCCCACTCTGTCTAGCCAGTTGTCCCAACACATTTGTTGACATTCATCCTTCCAAAGGAGCCACAGCACCACCGAGTCAAGGCACTCCCCATACCGCTCCTTTAGCTCCTTTAGCTCCTTTAACTCCTCCTCTTGTGCGGCAGGAGGGTTCAGTGCTCAGCCACATCTTCAGCGTCTTAGCTGGGTGGTTCCAGGAGAGTTGTGCCTGCTGAGATGCTGGAGACAGTCTGCCAAGGAGGTTCTCAGTAAAACGGGTCAGAGAGCAGCTGGTGTGGCTCTGTCCCCCTCCTCCTGCTGGAATGTGGAGGTGACCCCCAAAGGTATAGGGGCCCCCTGTGACCACCGGGGCCAAAGTGAACACCAGAGCTGGATAGAACGTGGGTCCTTAGGACGTCAGGTGCTGCCACAGTCCTGGGCTCCTGACCGCTGGGCTTTTATGTAAAAAAATAAATTTGTATTTGCTCAAAAAAAGGGGGGGCACCTGGGTGGCTCAGTGGGTTAAAGCCTCTGCCTTCAGCTCAGGTCATGATCCCAGGGTCCTGGGACTGAGTCCCACATCGGGCTCTCTGCTCAGCAAGGAGCCTGCTTCCCTTCCTCTCTCTCTGCCTGCCTCTCTGCCTACTTGTGATCTCTCTCTGTCAAGTAAATAAATAAAACCTTAAAAAAACCACACAGAATAAAATAACAAAAAAGACTACTATTTACTGAAAGTACGCCACTTAGCAGGCATTGTTACTTATCTTATCTCATGAGGCATGTGCCATAGATTCCCCATTTTTCAGATGAAGAGAACCGAGGCAATAACAATCCATTGGCTTAACCTGCAGTGGCAACCACACTGGCAATGGAGAAGAGCTGGGCTCCTTCACAGGCCACCCCATCCACTTGGCTCTAGATCCTGTCTCCTCTAGCCTGGAGATGTTTTTTCAGTGTCTGGAGTCCTTGAATTATCATCCCCTTTGCTACATGACCAGCTTCTTTTCTACTGCACCATTCCCAGTCTCATACCAGTCTATCCCAGTATTCCTCATTTGACAGGAAAAGAAGCCAAAGCCCTTGACCATCACATTCCTCTGGACATTTCCTCATCCCTTTGTTCCTTTTCAAAACAAACAAAGGACACTCCTCAAAAGAGTGGTTTTAGTCACCATAACCACTTCTTTACCTCCCATCTTACATCTTTTCCAGAACACTCATCCGCATCATGGCCCTACCCTAAATCAGGAATGGCCATCACATTGACAGATCTCATGGTCACTTCTCTAAACTCTTGCTTTTTTGCCCCAGCAACATGTGACATAGATAACTACTATCACTTTGGAATACTTAATGTTTCCTCTTGACTGTCTTCAGATCAGCTTAACTATCACCTCCTCAGAGGCTTCCATGATGTTTGGTCTGAAGCCCTCCACCCTGTCCCTCATTGCTGACACCATTCAAGCGCACTGCCGCAGTTTACCTCTTTGTAACTCTTAACTGTTTCCAGATAGTGTCTTGATTTTCTTTTCCTGCTATGTCTCCTAATAAAATGCAATCTTCATGAGGGCAGGAACTTGTCTAGTACCACTATAATCTCCAGTTCCAGAACAGCTTCTGAAAAATGTGGTCCCTAACAAACACCTATTCATAGAATGAAGGACTCTTAACATCCCAGTGTGTTAACTTATAGTACCTTTTCCAAAACACTATGTGCTTTTGACATACTGAGATGGTGTCACACATATGACTTTACATCTTGGTTTTGTCCTCTAATATTACACTTAAAGATTTCTCTAGGAAATTACAAATTCTTTGCAAAGCCCCTTTTTATGAATTTGGGATAGTTTATCAAAGGGAGAGATTATAATTATTTCAATCACTCCTTTTGTTAGATGTTTGGGTTGTTGCCACCGTTTTTATTTGGATTAACACAGTGATAAACATATTTAAGCATAGATGTTTGCCTATAAATCTGAATATTCACTAAAACTGGATTTGTTAGGTTTAAAGGGTAAGATGATGTTAAGCCTTCAGATACTTTTTTTGAAATAGCTTTTCGGAAAGACTGCAATAATTTACACACCTCCCAGCAGTAAATCACCTCATCCTCAGCAGCTTTAATAGCTTTTCAGAATTTGCTAATTTGATAAATTAAATTGTTGTCTTTTATAACTAATAAAGTCAAATATTTTTATAGGGCATTTTTTAGTGATTAATAACAGCATTATATCAATACCCATTTCTATAGGCTTAGGAAGGGTTTGGTTTTATCAAAGCATCATGTAAGCTAACTATGAATTTTCTGTAAAGCAAAAAAAAATATTAAACAGCCTTATGGGATTACCACATAAGTACTGCTTGCCTGTCACCTACTTTGAAGAAAGATGGACCTCTTCTACGGTACAATTTCCAGGAAATGCGTTATACCCCCCTTGTTTTCTTCATAGGATGTAATTTCCAGCACTACTGCTACACTTCCAAGAGTGAGGCATTTCTGAACCACTGGTGGATATTTTTAAGAACCCATCACAAAGCTTCTGGGAGGGGCCTCTGTTTTGTATTTCCTTGGACCATGCTTCTGGGCAAAATTTTGATCATTTCACTTTACCCCTTGTCCCAGAATGGAATCCATGAATGTGTATCAGCAAAAGGACATAACATAGCATGTCTTCTCTACAGTTAAGCTAACCTTAAAGCTAATCTTAAAATTTTCAATAACTGTCTCCCCAAACGAGGCATTTTATCCAATCATATCAAACTAGCATGTTAGAAGGGGTGCTGCACAAATAGCTCACATTGATTCACAGATGACTTTAAAAATTCAGCGAGCCAAGAAACCCACATTATTGATTCATGCTAACAAAACGATGAAGCACAGCTAATCTTTACAACACACGCTGGGCAGAATGACATTTACAAATGCAGACAGACGGAAACCAATTGGACATAATTCTTTAAGGATTAAACTGATGGCTGCAATTAGATGAGAAAAGGTGAGCAGTCTCACTGCTGGGAATTGAGACAGCCTCCAGGTCTGGGCCTAATTTGGCCTCTCCCTTGGTTAACCATGATATCCCACCGACCAGCTAGGTGAGTGGAGTTTCCCATGGCTAGTCAAGTTTAATTAAGTTGGTTTGTAAAGTATGCCGTGTTATTGCTTCAAATTGCTTCTTAGGCTTTTAATCACATATGCTCTGAAGAAGGCCATGCTTAGGATTGTCACAGTTGGATGCTATCACTGTAGGATACCAGATGAGTCCATCAAAATGCTTGCTGGGACAGAGTATGAGTATGTCCCTTCCAAACTGATTCTTTGTTGGAATTAAATACTCTGAGTCTGAATGAAGGGGAAGTCCTTGGAATCTGATTTTTTTGTTGGTTTGTTTTGCTTCCTCCCCCTTTTCTTTAAATGATTTTATTTATTTATTTATTTATTTAGAGAGAAAGCAGGGGGAGGAGCAGAGAGAGAGGGACAAGCAGATTCCATGCTAAGCGCACACCCCGACCCAGGGCTCGATCCCACTACCCCTGAGATCATGACCTGAGCTGAAACCAAGAGTCTGCTGCTTAACCAACTGAGCCACCCAGGCACCCCTCTTTCTTTTTAAAGAAATATTCAAGCCACACTCACAGCTCCCCACCTCAGAGAATAGCTCTGCCATTTCTGAGCAGTTCCAAGGTTAGCCTGATAAACATCACCCAAAGAACAGAAAATCTTGATAACCTTCAAGATAACTCTCATCGTCTTAAAATTCATAATGACTGGTTATCGGCAAAGTGGAACAGTGATGGAGTTAGAAGTGCTTTGCAGGCGTGGAGTGTAACAAAGCACCTATGTTTGAAAATCAAATCCCATTCCTGCCACTTACACAGTAAGGGTTTAGTATGCCTTGTTCCTATGTCCTAGTTCCCCCAGCCCAACTAGATCTGCCAGGGTTTCTTAGACTCTGCTGGGGCATGGCTCAGGGAAGCTCTTCTAAAAAATATAAAACACACCATCCTAAAACACCATGGTCCACATTTGATAGTTTCTTGGTCCTCTCTTCCCTATCTTTCCAGAGCATTCCATACCTTCCCCACACTCTGCTATGCACTTGTTTCTGGGGAACCAGCAAGAATATACCCAAAGAAAAACTCCAAGAGAGGACAATTGTAGAGACACTCATCAGCATTTCTGAAAGAGTTATTACTGTCTGTGGAAAGTGAGCAAAAACCAAGCAGACAAAACCCGAAATTACCCCGAAACACGAAAGTGTTTATCCCATCAAACACAGGCATTGCCAAAAGAGCAAAACATCTCCTTGATGGACTCAAACTCAGACCTACTAGTTTCCAAATTCATCCTTTCTCACACTTAGAGGAGATGCCATGTTTGCTTGTTGTGGTGGGATCTTACAGCAGAAATTGCTTCCCTTTTGAAATCTGACCTTCATGGAGTCAAACCCTGTCTCCTCGACATTTGGGACAAGTAACCAAGTCTCACCTAGCCCCAGTTTCCTAATCTGTAAAATGACCACAGTGTGACAGAACTCAAGGCTCAGTTTCTGTCCAACTTGCAACCCTACCTTTCTCTGCGCAAGCTTCATTCTTAGGATCTGGGGGAGCTCCCAGCTTATCCAGGTTCAAATCCAGCTCAAATGACGGAGCCTCCTGCAGAGTCCTAGGGAACGTGAGGCTGACTGAGGTCTGAGAGTCCTGTCTGACCTAGATCCATGTGTCAATACCTCCAAACCTGCATGGATAGAAATACAGAGGTGAGAAATTCCCAACCAAAACAGGGGGCTGTGGCCTGAAATGTAAAAATGTCTGCCATGTTTGCCCAATGGGAACTCCATGGTACCCTTCTCTATACCGATGTTTCTTAACTCGCTTGCAGATTAGAATCACCTGGGGAGAGTGTCAAAAAACAAAATAAACAAAACACTCTCTGGGCTCTAATCCCAGAAAGGTTAAATCAAAACACCCTGAATAAGAACTAGACATTGGTGTTCTTTAAGCACCCCAGCCAATTCTAATATTTTGCCAGGGTTAAGAACCCTGTCTATGTAGATATGCACAGAGATAAATCTTCATAAAAACCACACATCCATATGGGATGTTTGGGCATGGGACTTTGTTTTGAAAGCTATTCTATAGAATCAAAATCGGAACTCTCATCTAAGAAGTTCAAAAGACTACAAAGTTAAGAGACTAGGATCTTGTCACTATTTCCCAAGTAATTAAAGATCTTTAGGGTTTTGAACAATCTGAACGAGTTGCAGCCTCTGCTCAAATATGTATCAGCTACAGTGCATTCTGATGTTGTCCAGTGGTTTTTTTTTTTTCTTGTACCTCTCTAATGACTGTGAACTCGCGACTTCATGGGGGAATGAAGTCCAATTTTGGAATTTCTTCCAAAGCTCTGACTTCCTGAGACCTACATATTGTTTAGAATTCTGATCCAGAAGTTCTACAGAATCACTCTAATCTCTCTGTCTCTGTCTCCTGGCTTTCTCTCTCTGTCTCCTCTCTCCATGGCAATCACCACTTCAACTTTTCCCCCAATCTAATTTCCTCATCTGTTCCTCATGTAGCAAAACGCTGTGATGTTTACTGGGACCACACTTGTCTGGATGCACTCCAGGTAATCTGTAAACCTCAAATTGTACTCTCGGTTACTGGACACAATGCCCACAGCTAGTTAGAGAGCTAGTGGTTGATCCAGACTCATTTTTAACTACTTCATTATTACGTCACTTATAGTAAAAAAAAAAGGGGGGGGGAGCAGTTAATAAAACTGAGGAAACTAGAAAACAAATCAGAAAAATAAACCCAAGCAAACATGTTATAACAACAAATGCAAATTTTTTAAGATCCCTAATGAAAAGTCAGAGACTCTGAGATTGGGTCAAAACTTTGAATCCAGCTTTATTCTGTTTACATTGGCCAGACCTAAAATAAAATCACTTATTTGGGTTAAATGCAAAAGAATAAGCAAAGAGGTGCCAGTCTACTGCAAACAAAAGTTAAGCCAAGGGCTGCAAAATGAATGTCAGGCACTGTAGGATTCAAGTAAAATATCTTAAAATAGAACAGATTATTTTACTCTGATAAATATGCAATGCACAAGGCAGACCAAGAGTCATAAATATTTACTTACTGAAATCGTTAAATACCTAGAGCTAAATTACTGGCAATGCAAGGGGCAGATGATATAAACACTTTGGTGCCGGGAGATTTTAACACTCAGAGTTCTCAACAGATTAAATGGACCAAAATAAATAAGGATGTAAGGGATCTCAATAATACGATATTGATTGAACAGACTTTTAAATATTATGCCAAGAAGACAATGAAACTTCTTTCAAGAGATCAATTAATACAATTTCCTAAATTTATATAATATTCAGTCACACAAACTCAAAACAAAAAGTGGTAATTTAGGTCACTTTCTCTGAGCATATATAGAAAACACAGCAGAGTATATAAAATACAGAAATAAATCACGGTTTTCTGGGTATATATAATGGAAAACACTCTTCAAAAATCTAAATAAAGGAACAAAAACTAGAAAGATCCAAGCCTTTACAAGTTAAAAATCTCCTTTCTAAATAACATGTTGGTCAAAGAGAAAATTAAAACACTGGCTATAGATTATTTAGAAATAACTTATCTGAGAAAGCAGAATATAAAAATATGATGGTCTAAGAGTTTAGCCTGAAATTTTATTAAGCAAGAAATGATGAAAAGAAATGAATGACGGAAAGCACATTAACTTTTTTCAAAGGCAGCAAGTGAAAACTGAGAAAAGTATAAGAAAGACATGAAGGGGAGGTTTTTAAAAACTCAAAAATTTAAGAAAATAAATAACCTGTATGGTGAATACATAAACCTGAATGCTATTTTGTCAACAGAAATATTAAAAAAAGATTAGAAAACAGAATAACAGCAAATACTATTGGTTTTGTGCCTGACAGTAGTTTTTTTTTTAATATTTTATTCATTTATTTGTCAGAGAGAGAGAGCACAGGCAGACAGAGTGGCAGGCAGAGGCAGAGGGAGAAGCAGGCTCCCTGCCGAGCAAAGAGCCCGATGCGGGACTCGATCCCAGGACGCTGGGATCACGACCCGAGCCGAAGGCAGCCGCCTAACCAACTGAGCCACCCAGGCGGCCCTGACAGTAGTTTTATTAACGATGTTACAAGGAGGGTACTGTTATTATCTTCATTTTACAAATGAAGAAACTGAGGACTGATGAACTGAAGATCATGCAGCCCAGAGGTGAGAAAAAATCCTGCCACCCCTCAGTTGGTTAAGCGGCTGCCTTCGGCTCAGGTCATGATCCCAGCGTCCTGGGATCGAGTCCCGCATCGGGCTCTTTGCTCGGCAGGGAGCCTGCTTCTCCCTCTGCCTCTGTCTACCACTCTGTCTGCCTGAGCTCTCTCTCTAATAAATAAATTAAAAAAAAAAAATCCTGCCACCCTACCCAGGACTCACTCCTGACCTGTGCTTTAGTTAGCCTCACAACACAAGGGAGAATTAATAGAATAAAAAACTACAAATCAATAAATGAGAAAATAATGCAATGTATGATAAATACATAATTGTATACCAAATAAATCTGAAATTTTTAATGATATTGATGGGTCTTCTGGGAAAATATAAACAATAAAAAATTGACTCAGTGGGATTGCGAGTATAACTTTGGTAGAAATTGGAGTAAGTCATATAAAAATCGCCTCTGTGGAAGATACTTGGCCCAAATTATTCTAAATGTTAAGTATTCCAACATTTTAATAATAAGTAAATCCCATGTTATGTTAGGAAGAAATAAAAAGAGAAAACGTGTCCTAATTTCTTTAGTGGGGCTGGCATGAGGGTTGGCATGAGTCTGCTGCTCAGACCTAATAACTGAAGCCCAAGAAAGAGGAAGCTCCAGTCCGATCTTACTTATTGATATAGATATAAACACGCTAAATAAAATACTAGCAAGGGCAACTCAGCTGCACTTGGGAAGGATAATTTACCATGACCCAGTAGATTTTACTCCAGGAAACCAAGGATGATTTACTATTAGGAGTCATTTAATATTCAAAACTCTATTAACATAATTTATCACACCAGTAGGTCAAAGAGGAAAGACCATCATCAAATACCTCAAGGTTTTTGACAAAATTCTGTATTCATCTCTGACTGACTCATCTTAGAATAGAGAACTACTTTGCTAACCTTGTAAAGAATGGCTCTCACGTCTCAACAGCTGATGCTTTACCCACCTACGAACCTCAAAAACACTCCCACTGAAGTCCTGGACAAAACAAAGGTCCCGGGGTGCCTGGGTGGCTCAGTCAGTTAAGCATCTGCCTTTGGCTCAGGTCATGATCTCAGGGTCCCGAGATGGAGCATCACTCCCCCTGCAATGGGCTCCCTGCTTCTCCCTCTCCCTCTGCTTGTGTTCTTTCTCTCTTAAATATGAATAAAATAAAATAAAAATGAATGCTGAATGCAGCATTCATTTTAAAAAAATGAACAAATAATAAATTTTTATTTTTTAAAGATTTTATTTATTTACTTGATAGCACAAGCAAGGGGAGCAGCAGACAAGGGAGAAGAAGGCTCCTCGCCAAGCAGGGAGCCTCACGCGAGGCTCGATCCCAGGACCCCAGGACCACAATCCAAGCTGAAGGCAGCTGCTTAACTGACTGAGCCACCCAGGTGCCCCCAAATAATAAATTTTAAAAAACAAAAACAAAGGTCCCCGCTTTTCGATGCTTTAGATATTTAAAAAGACAAGTAAAAAACCCAAAATATTAGGTTGCATATTAAAACGACAATGAGCTATCACATCTCACCTGTTAGATGGCTGTTACCAAAGAGACAAAAGACAACAAGTGTTGGCCAGGATGTGGAGAAACTGTAAGCCTGGTGCATGTTGGTGGGAACGTAAACTGGTACAACCACTATGGAAAACGGAGGTTTCTCAAAAAAATTACAGGTAGAATTACCTATGATCCACCAATCCAACTTCTGAGTGTTTATCCAAAAGAACCGAAATCAGGATCTCAAAGAGATTTATGCATTCTCATGTCATTACAGCAGGATTCACAAGAGCCAAGATATGGAAACAACCTAAATGTCCAACGGCTAATGAATGGATCAAGAAAATGGCATATATATGCAACAGAATATTATTCAGCCTTAAAAAAAAAAAAAGGAAAGAAGGAAATCCTGCCACATGCAACACCATGCATGAACGTTGAGGACATGGTAAGTGAAATGAGCCAGGCACAGAAGGCCAAACACTGCATGGTTCCACTCATATGAGGCATCTGAAAGAGTCCCACTCACACGGAGGGAGAGTAGAATGTGGACTGCCAGAGGCTGCAGGGAGAAGGGAACAGCAAGCTCCTATTCAACTCCTAAAGCTTTTCAGTTTTGCAAGGTGAATATGTTCTGGAGATCTGCTGGACCACAGGGCACCTAGAGATAACAGCATAGTACTGGACACTTAGAAATTTGTTAAGAAGGTAGCTCTCAGGTTAAGCATTCTTTACACAATAAAAATATAATTACCTATTTAATAAAAGAAAATAGAAATTCCTGGATGCTTTGACTTTTAGTATAAGGGTACAGAATCAAATATAAATTTTTAAAATGTTAAAAATTTTTTAAAAGGTTGGCTTAATGTCAGGTTGCGCGCGCGCACACACACACACACACACACACACACACATACACACACACACTGGGGTTAGACTTGGGTCTGGATCCAAGCTGCATTGTCCACTGGCAATTGAACATCATTTTGGTAAATACGTGACTGGTACGAGCGTCGGTTTCCTGTGTCTGAGAACAGTGAACCCTCCCCATAAAGGACAGTAAGGACTCCACAAGCAGACACAGACAGAGCCCTTGGCATGGGGCCTGACACATGGCAAAGGCTGAAATCACTATTGCTATTAGGATTAGTCACAAGCGATATGATTATAGCTCTAGAAAACACAGTAAAGTCAACTGGAAAATAATAAGAAGTCCAAAAAAGTTCAATAAGATGGCCCAAGGCAATGTAAGACCTACAAATAGCACTGAAAATCAGGTAGAAAACAGAAGTCCCCCAAAGGGTCTCCTGCTCCCTGTTGCTGGGACTTGGCGCAGAATCCCTTCTTGGGCCATCTCTGTCCCATCCCTGCCTGCTGATGACTTAGAATTATCATTTAGATTTGAAACACTCCTCAGCCTCTTGTGGAAGCTTTGCCTGACCTCCAGGTCAAATCCCCTACCATCTGCTCTTTCCTAAGAGCATCTCCTTTGCAGCTTACCAAGCAGAAATTCCATATTTATTTGTGGCATTATTGGATAAATGTCCATTCTCCCCCCAAGACTTGGGTTGTCAGACTATGCAGCTTCTAAAAATTATGTTCACATAATTGGATCTAATGTCTACATGCTATGTATATAATTTTAAAATGCATCCTGGAAGTCAGTATCTAAGCATCCAATCCTAATTTTCGAAAGCACACACTGACATCTGCATCCATGGAAGAAAACAAAGATACAGCATCATATTAACAGCAACGCCAGATGCCTTACTTTTAACTTTTCTTTCTCTTTAATACTCAACAATACTTTTACACATTTAGTACAAAGTCATACTTTCTCTCCTTTAAATGATACACAGGGACTTACCAAATACCACAATTCCCCCACAACTTAAAAGATATATATATATCTTTATATATACATACTTATATATATAAGTATAATATATACTCATAATATATAAAGATATATATCCTTTTATATATATACTTATATATATATAAGTATATATAGACACATATATAATTATATATAAACATATATATACATGTATGTATATATATACACACACATATATTCATACATACATACATACACATATATATACATATATTTATTTATTTTTTAACCATCTGGTGACAGGTGTCCAGGTGGCCAGTCACTGATGCAGACCATGTATAAACACATGCCTGAAAATGTCTCTTTCAGAAGATTATCTTCCTGGCCAATAAAGTATCATCCTTACAGGAGAGAACAAAGAATTGCGTATATAAAGAAAGCATCAGCAATGATAAGAAAAGCTGGAGAAATATTTTAATCTGTCAAATACAAGAACAAGCCCATATTTCAGCCCGCAGAGAATCACACACGTAGCACGCCTTCAGTGACACATGCGTGCACACACACACGCACGCCCCAAGCCCTGTATGCCATCAGGTACACACTGAGCATCTACTATGTGGCTCAGCCCTGTGCTGGCTGCTCCGAGGGCTTACTCCCTTTTCTCAATGAAGTCACTGGCGACTGAGAACCACACATGGAGGAAAGAGAACCAACAGCATAAAATGGGAAGGGAATACTGACAAACAAGGGGTAGACTGTAGCTTTGCACGTTTGCAGAACTAGACCTTCGCACCTGTCACTGGCTGCCAGTGGGACTCCTGGAGGTGGTGTGAATCAACAACCTTGCTGTTTCCACGGCACTCGCATAAACAGAGGAATGGATGGAGGAACTCCTATGCTAAGAAAATGCAAACACCTTTGTCAGGTTCCACTCTCTTGCCACCTACCCACCTGGCAAGCTGCCCCCTAGTCTGACTGCAGAGCTTGTGCCCGAGCCAAGCACTCCTTGAAACATACTTCTCCTTCCATCTTTGGCATTTGGTTCTGCTTCCCTCCCCAGGAGGAAGTCTTTCCTGGCCTTGCCCACCAGAGGCAAGTGCCCACCTCTGTTCTCCCAGTCTCCTGTGGTCTTTCCCCTTTTGCTCTTGCCGTCCTACACTGCACTTTCTCCTCACCTTCTCCGATTTGCCCACTAGGTCCAACTCTCGTCATGTTTTATGTATCTTAATATGCCCGGGTCCTAGCTCTCTGACCCTGAGCACACTCCAGGCTAAGGTTATGACACGTCCACTGAGTGAAGGAGGGCAGGAAGGAGTCAATGAAATCCAGCTCAGGACACCTTTACAACCTGAACTGCCTTTGTTCAAACTGTTCCATGCACCTGAGATGTCCTTTACTCAACCAATTTCTACACATTTAAATTCTAATCTTCCTTAAAGGTTTTAGGACAAATGCCACGTACACCATAAAGACTCCCTGGCTTCTCAGCTAGCAATGCCTTCTTCCAGTTCCTACAGTCCTTTATCAGAGTTTCCCATACCATTCTACCTGTCTAGTGATACCTGTGGATATATTTTATTTTATTTATTTTGAGAGAGAGAGTGCATGCACATGCACACGGGTGAGTTGGGAGGGGGAGAGTGACAGAGAGAATCTTAAGCAGGTTCCATGTCCAGCACAGAGTCCAACACAGGGCTTGATCTCATGACCCTGAGATCACGACCTAAGCTGAAATCAAGAGTTGGACACTTGACTGACTGAGCCAGCCAGGTGCCCCAGTGTGGGCATATTTTATACACCTTCCCCATTAACTGATGCACCCTGTGATGATAGAACCCATGTGTCCCCTCCATACTTGGCTCCCTCCTAGCTACCACCACGCTGTAGATAACAAACAGAGAGTGGGCAAACAGATAAATGCAGGATTAGTGGCCTAGAGATGCTAGTCGTGTTCATTCCCCCATGGCTGGACTTGGTAAATTTAAGCAGAGCAGAAGGGGTAGTGATGAAGACAAGTTCTTGGATCTTACTCAGAACTCAGATATTTCCATCACTGCCATCTTTTATGAGTCGTGTTTTCACTCAGCCTATCAGGAAATGTATGTGATTTCCTGTAAGTATCTGAATGAACTTAAGGTGTCAGAAGAAACATGAGACTGTCATCTGGGGGAACGTCACTGATGAAATTCTTTCTGGAGTCCCATCCTTCCAGGAGAGGGAGGCAATGACATTTGCACTCTGTCTCATCGAAACACACCTCTGAAGACAGAAGTGTGGATGGTCTCAGGTGAGGGGTTTGGTTGTTCTTGCTGTCTAACTTGGGGCCTCCCAGACACACTGTTTCTCTCCTGTCTGGGCTGGATCTTGGCAGCTCCTGCAGCAATAAGGGGAGTTATTTTGGGGAGGCGGTTGATACGTGGCTACTCCTCCTACAGATCAGCAAGAGCTGCTTGAAATGTTAAATGTCTCCCAGATGGAGATACTTAGCATTTGTAGGAGGAATAATTTGGAGGAGAAAAAATGCATTTGTCTTTTTGGCATCCTGTGGATTCCGTTCGAGAAGAAAGAGAACACTGTGGTTCCTGCCATCCACATGTCAGTATTTTCATGGAATTTTGCAAGTCCCAGTGACTGTGCTACTTCTTCCTCTAGGGGTATCAAGTTTTGGATGTGCCTGAGCTCAAGGGAAAAGTGTATGGAACCGAGTCTCAGAGGTCAGACAGTTGCCCAATTTCCCAGAAACCGTCGAGTTCAGCCTCTTGTTCATCAGTGGCAAATGCTTCCATTTGTATGGACCAGATGGGTGTGATTTCTTATGTATAGGGAAGGTTGCAAAGTATAAGGCAGACTGGTCTAGAACACTAGGACTTAGGATACATGAGTTCTGGCCTTGCTTCTGCCACTGACTTTCTTTGTGGTCATGGGCAAACAACCTTATCTCACAAAGCCTTGCTTTCTTTTCCCACCTATGAGACAAAGGGGTTCAGTTAAATAACCTTTAAATCCCCCTCTAACTGAAGAACAATGCTATCATTCTGCTATGGCCGTGACACTGAGTGATATCATTGCAAGGAAACATGAACTTGTCCTTCAACTAGGAAGAAAAGGCTTTGCTGAACTGCCCATCGTGCCCACTACTCATGGAAGAGAAAGAGCACATCACTCACAAAAAGGCTGAATCAGTGACCCTCTTCTACTTTACTCCTTTTCCGAACACCATAAGATACCCATGGCTCACCAATAAGGCTCACTAGTAAGTCATGCCTTTGAGTAAACACCCGCCTTTGGCACCACACTGAATCAAAGCAGATAGAAAGCTAAACAATAGCACAGAAAACTTGTAACTGAGTCACAAATGTGCTCCCACGATATTGAGGTATGTAAAGAAAAGTGTACCTTATTTATCTTCTATGACTAGTCTCACATTGTTTAGGGATTCCCACCTTCCTTTGATAGATCAGTAGGTAAATGGAAGTAGGGGGGCTAAATTTAGTCCAAAATACAGTAAGCTTGGTCCTGTTCAATAATGTAAACAATTATTATAGGAAACCCTAACTTCCTTCCTTCTTCCCTTTCTTTCTTCTTCTTCTTCTTTTTTTTTTTAGGATAATGTGATCTTCCCAATTTCCTTCCTCTTGTCCTGATCATTCCTGAGAGATTCTGGGCACTGGGGAGAGGGGAAGATGACCATGGGTGCCTCTGTATTTCTGCTCCCCTGCTCTCTGCAGCAATGCACTGTGCCCAGTTGGTCACTGGTCACCAATCACTGATCAGGACCTGAGAGAGAAGTCTGGAGCTGCTGAATTCAGAGACTGTCTTCTCATTTCTTCAGAACCCAGATTCTGACTCGACCCTTTACTGGGCTGGATATACTTGATTTCAGTGTGGTCCCAAGCTCCAGGAATCCTACACAGTGGCCCCTGGTAGCATGGTCATTTCCATGGAAATGGAAGCTTCCTAGATAACAAACTCTTATCTACCCTCTTCCTCTTTCATCTTGATGTACAGGAAAATTTCTTGGTTCATTATACAACATGGGACTCCAGTGTCACTTGGGAATGGTATTTTAGTCTCTATGTGTATCTCTCTCTCCCTCTTCCTTGCAATCTTGTTATGATCCTATCTATCACCTTGATATCAAAGTTTCCATTTTAATATAGGGGCAGCTTGAAAGGAGTCAAGTCCCCAAATTCCAACCTTCCTCCAGGCTTGATCCTGAAAGAGAAGGGAAGGATCCACGTGTCTCCCAATATCCTCTCTTACTAAGCTGAACCCATTCTGAGCCAGAAGAAAAAGGGGGGATTTCTACCCTTCCTATCTTAGGAGAATTTCACTTATATTTTATCCTACTCTTTTCTAAGGTTAAAAAAAGGTTTTTCGGGACGCCTGGGTGGCTCAGTGGGTTAAGCCGCTGCCTTCAACTCAGGTCATGATCCCAGGGTCCTGGGATCGAGTCCCGCATGGGCTCCTTGCTCGGCAGGGAGCCTGCTTCTCTCTCCGCCTCTGCATGCCTCTCTGCCTGCTTATGTGCTCTCTCTCTCTCTCTCTCTGACAAATAAATAAATACTAAAAAAAAAAAAAAGGTTTTTCTTTCTCATTTTCCCTGGGGCTCTACTGGTACAATGGCATTCTGGGAACATGATTCTTGTGGTAGAAGATGAAAACAAGTAATTAATATTTTAAAATATTATTCCCATTCCCAAATTAGTTCTCCAATTGCTGAAAGAGACTTGCTTGACTTAGGGATGACTCACTTCCTGTCTGTGAGCCTTTGAACTATAAAATGAGGTGGTCGGAACTTACATCCACTAAAACACCTTACAGTTCTTACGTCCTGGTGTCTCATTCCAGCCACGAGGAGCTGTGGGAGGCTCACAACATCTGGAAAGCCAGCCATTCCACTCCTCAACCATGTTAGGGCACTATTTAATTTCTTTGGCATCTCAGCTATGAAAAAGTTAGCTTCACAACCTTTTGCCTAGGCTAAACTCCACTGTGAGTTGTATGCTTTAACAAGTTAGTGTTATAGTTATTTTAGGAAAAACAGAGAAGAGGAGAGGAACAAGATGGTAGCCAACAAGAACAATTAAACTCCCTTCTCAGGATCATAGACATATTAACACAGAGGTCCTGGTACACTCAGCTGTAATGCGGGATTAAGTCAGGTAGGGCAGAGAAACCTCATGATTAATTTTAAGATTTGGAAAGCTGAGAGACTGGATACTGTCACACACACACACACACACACACACACACACACACACGATCCATTCAGAAAAAAGGTTCAGTGGCATCGACTCAGGGAGTGATGACTGTTCTCCAGATTGAGACTGTGTCAGTTATTCTAACATGTGTTAGACTCCGCATGCTTTATGCACATACGTTGTCTAGGATTGCTTTTTTAATGACAACAAAAAGATTGTGATACGTGTGAATGTCACATTTCAGCTATTCTAAGTCAGGATGGGAAGGTGGACCCTACCACTCAGAAAAATGAAAAAAAAAAAAAATCTCTTGGGAGAATGTCGTGTTGAGTTACAATGTTCCATTCCTTTGGCCTATCAGGAAATATTATTAAGGCCACTGTGTGCCAGGTAATCTGCCAGGTGATGAGCTATTCTATGTCACAAGACAGGCATAGTCCCTCCCCTTGCAAACATTATGATCAGGTAAGGAAGTTGGGAAAATAAGCCAATGATTCCATTTAAGCACAGTTAGCGCTAACATAGGGAAATAGAGGGGGCTTTCACAGAAGCCGAGAGCTAACCACCTAACCTGTCTCGTGGTTGTTGGGGAGGTAGGCAGTCAGAGGAGGCCTCTGAGAGGACATGGCCTTTGAGGAACAGAACTTACCGTGTTCCAAATTGGCCTGGCTCAGGGTGCTTCCCATTAAAAGAGATAATGGAAGCCTCCAATTCTCAGATTCCCCAATATCAGTCCCAACTGTATTTGAGTTGTCCGATCTTTCTCCCTCCTAATTTGTCTGTATTTACAAACATAGAGCTGAATCTCAGAGCAGCCCTGCACGGCTGCCTTTAATGGCAGCACAGAAAATAAGCAGTTGGCATTTCTCGGGGCAACCAAAAACTCCGGAAACTCCTGCTAAATGCCTGAAACAATGTAATGCTTACAAAGATTTGGATTTCTGGCATGGAACCCATTTTATTTATTTATTTATTTATTTATTTTAAAGGGAAAGAGATTTAAAAGAAAAGAAAAGAAAGAAACAGCAAACAAACTCTAAAAGAATGCCTTCAAACCCCCAGTTCCCAGTGCAGTCAGACATCAATAATGTATTTTAAGGCCGTGGGTTTCTCATTCCTCGCTGTCTTCCGGGGCAGTCCTCGGGGGCTGCCATATTGAGTTGCAGCAATAACCCGTCTTAGCCACATCGTGCCTGGAATCATGCAGGGAGTAGCCCACGGCCCCCAGTCTCATTGCCTTAATGAGGGACTCGAAGGGTTTACTGCACACCCGGCTCCCTCTAACTGACCTCATAGGAGGCTCATAAGGGGAATATTATCTGTCAGAGGCTGGTTTTCTTTAACTGATTTTTATGTAGCAAGCAAGGAATTGCTCCTGAGAAACAGGAACATCTTGTTGTGTTAAGATGGTTATTTGTGGGCTCGAATTTACCTGGGCAGGTCATCTTACTCTGAGCCTCAGTTTACTCCTCTGTTCAGTGGAAACATTTCTTCTTTGTAAGATTATTATCTTAAAATTAAAATTTATATTTGCCAAATACACACATTGAAAAAAAACTAAAAAAAAAGAGTACTAAAGGTCTTAGAATGAAAATCCACAGTTTCACCCCTCCTCCTTCCTGAACCTGCTCCCCGGGGAGCCACTCTCCACTTCCTGAGCTGATTTTTCTATATTTACCCCCACATATTAAAATGCTGTAGATTTCTCTTGTTCTTGCCTTGTTTCTCTCATATTTGGGTCTTTCTCTTTCAGACTGGACCTTTCCTGCACAGAGTGGTGGTCAGATTGAAGATCAAGGCTCTAGGAAGCCCTTGTGAGTTCCATGCACGTGGGGGCAGGAAGCTGGCTGATGAAATTCTTTGTAGGATGAGAAGGCAGTGAGTCAGCCTATTCATTTGAGAACCACAATATTTTAGTATCTTGATGTCTTTCCTCATCGATCTGTCACTTTCTCCAGATAGCCTTTGGGTGAGGAGAAGGGAGCTGAGGGGCCTTAGTGTTTACTCACTTCTCTTTTCAACTGTTGTCTCTGTTGAACCCAAGAGTCCTGGGCGTGTCTCCTTGATTAATAAAAAAACACCACTTCCGTGGCAGGAGTGAGGGGTGGAAGGAGAAGTGGTTGTCTGACTGCGTCAGGAGAGGGACAGGGGACCTGAAGCGTCAAAGATCCATATAAAGCTTCTAAATCCCAACTCATTCCCACCTTCCCCAGGTGGGCCTCAGAAAGCCTGCTTTGCTCCCATCTCTTCTTGGCGATGTCACTCAACAACTCTTCTGCTTTCCACCTTCCAGAATCCACCTAAATCTCTCATGGTCTGCTCTCCTCTGCTGTGCTCTTTGTCTTTGTAAGATAATACCTTCCTCCCTCCCTCCCTTCCTTTTTTGCTACCTCTCCAGTGGCATTTAAGGAGGGAGAAAAGATACATTCTTGTGGCCAAACTGCTGATCTTTTTACCCCTTACTTTATAAACAGGAGTTCTGTTGGAAGACCTACCCAAGGTAAAGGAAGTACAATGTCCTGCCCCATACCTGGCATATATTTTAGTACTCAATAAAATAACTGCACTGTGTCTCTCATCTTCCCTGAGAACATTCCCTAACATCCCCAGAGGATGGTCTGAGAACTGTAAGACTTTTAGGAAACTCCTGGAATCCATAGTGCCTCCAAGGGAACGGTGAGTAGTCTGAAATGCTCTGTTTCTCCAGGTCAATTAGCTCCATTAACTTAATTAATCCTCAAGACAGCTTTGTTAAGCAGGTATGGTTATCATTCCCATTTTATGCCCATTGTCTTAACATCCAGGCACTGTAACAAGGGCCTGGGGCAGTCTCTTGTTTGGGAGGAAGGAAAGAAAGAAGAGAAACATCCCTTGACCCTCTGCCGGTGACAGACATCAGAGAAATGCATCCACCCTGCCCTATGAGAGCCTTTTCCAAGGTCCGGATGGACACAACTGGACATTAATTAAAGTGGTGAAAACAGATTTTATTTTCTATCCTATTTGATAACTACCGATAGCAGGGGGAAAGGCGGGACTCTGCTCCATTTGTGCAGAGATGATTGGGCATTTTAAAGGGAAGGGGAGGGGGAGAAAAGCGGGGGGGCTCAGCTGAGTTAGAGAAGAGAAAATTTACAAAGGGCTGGTCAGGTAAATGCAAAGGGCTATGTCTGCTGGCTGGCAGTCATCAACGTCAGGATTCTCTCCTCCTGCAGAGACTGGGAGACAGAAGTCCTATCTTTCTGATCACTACATTCAAAATGAAAGGCTCTCAGGTCCTTAAGGAAAACACTTGAATTTTAAGAGATACATATTCGCAATTATAAGACCTTTTTAGTAGATGGTCTAAGGAAGAAAGATCAGGGACCTATGTCAGGTGTTGGCTAGGACAGTAAATCTCTCCCCAGCAATGAGCTTTCTCAAGCAGGCACTTTAACAGGGGACTGGGGTCACCCTCTGAATGTGGCCTTCTGCTGCTAGAAGTCACATTTGGACAGAGCTGGGATCAGCAGTTCTCTCCACCAGGTCCCAAAAAGGTGTACAATAACCATCTTAGCGTGATGCTAGTGCGTGTGTGTGCATGCACATGTGCGCACGCGCACACACACACACACATCTTAGCGTGATGCTAGTGCGTGTATGTGCATGCACACGTGCGCGCGCGCGCACACACACACACACACACACACACACACTGTGGAGAGTGATAACTAATAAGCAATACTACGGTCCCTGGGTATGCTGGTGCCTGAGCTCCACTGCAGAGTTCCCAATCAATGCAAGGTTGGCTGTCTGCGGCTCGACTGAGTTACTCTGATTACAAATGAAAAGCAGCCCCCAGAGAGTGCAAACTGCCTTAGCACAGAAGGAAAGCATAATTCTTGCTTACACTTGGCTTTGTGATCAGTTTCTCCCCTGGTAGCTACTCTTGTAACTTCTTTTTAGGGCTGCCAATTTTATGAACACACACACACACTCACACAGCCCAAAACTTCTGCAGATCAAGTCTTTCGCATCTCTCCATGGTATTCCTTCCCTGACTAAGTGCGGGATATTCTTTCTCAGTGGCTGACTGTTTCAAACGGAGCAGCTCTTTTTATAGCTTAAAAAATAAACTGAATAAGGAGTAGTAGTAACAGTAGTAGTAACTATTATTATTGGGTTTACTGTTACAATTTCCAGTTCCCGGTCTAAATGTCCAAACGCTATGTCAGATATTATGCTAGGTGCTATGTAGAGTTACCTCTAAAGCTTCCCGGAACCACAGCACTCATATACAGATATCATTTCCTGATAAATAAGGAAAGAGGGATCAGAGACACTAAACAATGTACTCAAGGTCACACAGCCAGCGCAGAGGGTCTCAAACCTAGATCTGTCTGCCAGAAGAGCTCAGGTCCTCCCAATAACACTGAGATAATGGGAGCACGTTCTAGGCATAAGAAGCGCTCTTTTTTTTTTTTTTTGGTCAGAGAGAGAGAGAGAGAGAGAGAGCACAGGCAGAGGCAGAGGGAGAAGCAGGCTCCCTGCCGAGCAAGGAGCCCGATGTGGTACTCAATCCCAGGATGCTGGGATCATGACCTGAGCCAAAGGCAGCCGCTTAACCAACTGAGCCACCCAGGTGTCCCATAAGTGCTGACTTTTTGACTGGACATCATCCCCATCAACAGAGGTTTGAAACAACATCAGATTAAAAAGTCAGAGGATCATCCACCAGCCCAAGAAATGCTACCATCTGGAACTTTCAGGTTTATCTCATAAGACAGACAGAAGGAATGACGCCTACCTATCTCCAAAGATCAGTGTGTGAGTAAACTCTTGGAACAGTAGTAAAACTTCAGAGCATCTGGTAGCTAAGGAGAATCCCTAATGATTTAATAAAATGCCCATCCTCTACCATCCCTCACAGAAGGACGCTCAAAGTAGAAATCTCCTCTACAACACCCCTGACAGATGGTCATCCTGTTGATATTTCAATGTCTGAAATCCAAAATGCTGACAGTCCCAGAAGATTGTTGTATCATCTTTAATGAGCTCTAGCAAATTTTTTTTTTTAATTTCTGCTCTGGTAAGTGCAAGTCTACCTTTTTCTTCCTTATTCTTGTTATTGGTAAAATAATAACAGCGACGATCACTGACAATGTACCACATGCCTAAGTGCTTTATGTGTTATCTAAATTCATCTTCAAAGCAACTCTTGAATGTAAGTATAATTATCCTTTTTTTAGGAGTCGAGGAAACACACTCCGAGCAGTAGAATGCTGTGCCCAGAATCACATGGATAGAAAGTAGCACAGCTGGGATGAGCACCTGGTTCCAGCAAAGCCCATGCTCTTGACCGCCATGCCAAGAGGATGGAATGAACATAGTCCTTTCCTCCGCCTACTGCCCTTCTGATTTCTTAAGAAAGAGCCCATGTGTTCTTTTTTCCCACCTTCTTTCCCTCCTGGCTCTTTCAACTGTTCATTTTCTGAAAGGATTGGCAATGGAAATAATTTGAGGTCCACGTGCTAAGATACGGAGCAAGAGTGGAAAAGCCAGGCTTATTTTCGTAGCATCTTAGTGTTTTACTTGAGATGGCAAATGCAGAGTATCTGGACAGTCCATCTGGTCCCATCTGCAGGAATAATATTTTGCTTGGAGAGCCCTGGGTTCCTTGGATAATGGGGAGTAGAAGAGTGCTGGAGCTACATCTCAGCTTCTCATCCTGTGAATATCAAGGGTAGGTGAGAGGTAAGGCCCCATCCTCTGGGGTCGCTTGGCTGAGTTGGATGATGGGGGCTCAGATGAGGGTGAGGTGAAGGAGGTAAGATGGAGGCTTCACCACGGTAGTTGGCAATAAGTAGGCCCCAAAAGTTTTCAAAACCAGATGGCTGAATTAAGTTTAGAGTGAGCACTGCCTCTCCAACACCACACTGGTGACACTGGCTTCCTCTCAGTCCCTGGTATTCAGCAAACCTCCTCCTACCACAGGACTGTGAACATGCTGTTGTTCCCTCACCTTTTCCTTCTCTTTGCCCCAGTAACTTCCATTAGTCCTTCAAACTGCGGCTCAAGTGGTCCCTAGATTTTTAAAACCAGCTGAAAAACTACATTTTAAGTTTTCCTAGTATGAAATACCTCTCCTTTCTGTGCTAATCATATCTGCAAATTTACATTTATTTCTGTGTCTAATTAATATTTATCTTCTTGGTTAGGCATAAGCTCTATAAGAATAGGCCACATCTGCTTGTTTCTCACCATCATTTTCTCAGTCTCTAGCAAGGGGCCTGAAGGAGAGCAGGGGCTCAAAAAATTATTTTTGAATTAGAAGATGAATGAATAAATAGGAATAGGGGAAAAAGGCAAGTCAATGAGGGTGGCTTCCAGAGAAGCTGGGTTGAGCATCACAGATAGTTAAAATCACCAGGCACTTCCCTGTCACATATGATCATTTTATGCAACTGGAACCCCCTTGGCTTTGCACAGTGCACAAACTAGACAACTGTATTTGGTGGTTCTGCAAATGGTCCACAGGGCTTCCAAATGGTCCAAAGCTCCTTGCACAGATGTACCAGATCTATTTAAGAGTCAGTAGTGTAGAGCAGACACATTTCATCATTTGTTATCCTTTAAAGAAGTTCTCCAATTAACATACTGGTTCTCACTGGCTTAGGTAGTTTCATAAACCTGACTTCTGATACTAAGAAAGGACTGTGATATATGAGCAAGGAGTAACTTCCACATAATCTTCATAGATTATGGTGACGAATCCACTTCAGAAACAATCAGGTTTACTTATGCCTATATTCCACATGCTGCTTGGTTTCTGGATCCATCACCTGCAGAGCTCAAATAAAAAGCCAAGTGCCTTCCCTCTGGGAAAGTCACATATCTTAAAAGGGTGATAAGTATCTCCAAGCTTTCCATCCATATGAGACACTGTCAGAGTTCTCCTTCATGGGCCCTGTCTGTGCCCCACTAACCTTGCAGCTCCCTGATGCATAATGCAGAGAGGAAGGGAGCTTGAATCTCTCCTTAGGCTCAGATTCAAAGACCCCCAAATAAAACTCTTAGGCCAGCATAGGAAATGAGGGCCAGGTGATCCGGGTTCTCCTCAATGCCTACTCCTACTTGAGGTTACACAACCTAGTGATTTGGGAACCAGGCAAGGCTCCTCTAAGTGGTAGGCCTTGTAAGGCATGCCTCAGTAAAGCCATATAATTCATATGGGAATGCTCTCAGACACAAGTACTACAATAACCAATTAACAAATAGGTCCCTCCTTTCATATAAGAAGGCTCCTGGCTTGGTTCAGTGATCACAAGGTCTCAAGCATCCCCACAGTTCTTTTAGCTTTCCTTCATGGTCTGCTCTGCTCCCAGGCCTCATGGCCACAACATAAGTAACATCAAGCAGGAAACACGTGTGTGTGTGTGTGTGTGTGTGTGTGTGTATGTATATATATATATATAGCCACAGTCATAGCAGCAGTAAGAGTAATGAGTAAAGGGACATCTTCCCCCTTTTATCAAGAAAGAAACTTTCCTGGAAGCTCTACCCAGCAAACTGTTTTTGACCTCCTCGGCTGTATCTGTATCATAGGGCTACTCCTGGCTTCAAGGGAATCTGGAAAATCAAGAGTTTTAGTTCGGTACATTTCTACCCTGCACAAAAACCAGAGCTGTTTTAATAAGGAAGCAGAGCAAATCAATGTCAGGTAATTATCTTTCTGAATTGCCAGTGCAAAGCAGTTTAGTTATCCTGAATTAGAGTCCTCTCCGAGCGGCTCGGCACTTGATGAGGACTTTCTTCCTATCGAGGAAAACCGCCACAGTCTCCTTGGGACTTTTTCAAATAACAATGGTGCAGGTGAGCGAGTTGTTAATCAAGGCTAGTGCTCTCTGACTTTTCTACAGAAATGGATATACAATGTACTTTTCTTGGTAACTGAAATCTGATTTGTGCACCTGATGGTTTAAATAAATTATTCTGCCTCAGGAAATACCCATCACCCGGCATGTAAATGGAGATCAGCCGTGTCCTAGTGGGATAAGAGAGGGAGAAACCATCCCATCTCAAGGAGACCCTCACAGATAGGTTGATTCTGATTCAATGTCTGCCTTTCCAGGTTTGTCTGCCTGAGCTCTTGTAAAAAGTCTGCTAGAAATCCTTCATCTCAGAGATTCATCCCATGTTGAGTCCACATCTCTGGCTAAGGCAAACGCAGGTGTGGAAGAGAATTTTAAAAATCAGCTTGTTATTCAAGAAGCTGGAACTGGAATCCAGGGCTTGTTGCTTGCTTGCAAGTTCAATAAGGTAATGTTTATAAAACATCTAGCTTGGTTCCTGGTGCACAGATGCTTGGGAAATGTTACTCTTCATAACATCACTTTAAGAAAGTGGAGTTGAATGAGATTAAGACACTAAATTCTAATTTTCGCCCAAATCTGGCAGAACCAAAATTGATGTTTCAGAGGTCTGAACATGGTCTTTGGAGTCCTCTAGAAATCAAGTTCAAATCCCTTCTCCTCCACGTGTGATTGCCCCCTTAGATAACCTGCTAACCTCTTGGAGTTTCATTTCTTAATCTGTAAAATGGGGGGGAAATAACTCCTACCTTACTTAGTTGATTATTCATTCAACAAACGCATATATGTACAAATGAGACAGATGTTAGGGATACACACATTAACAGGACATAGGGGACACCTGGGTGGCTCAGTCGGTTAAGTGGCTGCCTTTGGCTCAAGTCATGATCCCAGGGTCTGGGATTGAGTCCTGCACTGGGTTCCTTGTTCGGCAGGGAGCCTGCTTCTCTCTCTCCCTCTGCCTGCCTCTCTGCCTGCTTGTGCTCTCTAGAGCATATATGTCAAATAAATAAATAATCCTTGAAACAGGACATAGTTCCTTTCCTTTGGAATTCAAAGTCTAGTGTATGGCTACAGAGAGCAACCTTAACTGCTTACATTTACTAAAAATCTACTAGATGCTGAATGTTTTAATCACATTATCCAAATACTCACAGCTTCCCTAGAAGATAGAGAATATCATCTCTGTGTTACAGTTGGGGAAACGGAATTCAGAGAATTTAAGGAAATAACCCAAGGACACACAGTTGATGGCCATATCCAGATTTGCATGCAGGTCCATGGGAACCCAGCACTGGGCATGACACCAAAGGCATGGCGAACACAATCCAGGAAACCAGTACTCTGTTAACCACTGAGGTCCCATTAACGACTTCGGCTCTGTACACAGGGGATGAGTCGCACGTGACCACGGTGACTGTTCTCACCATTACCTGCCTGGCAGACACAGATGAACGTGGGTTTGCTTTAATCGGTCTGGAAGATGAGTTGCAAAAATGATTATGTAACAGAGGCAGGCCTTATAAGACAGCAGAACAAATAGAAATAGGCTGTGAGACCAGCAGCCCGGCATAAATTACCAAGTGCCCTTGGAGAGCACAGCTGTATCCAAAGCACGTGATTGCACAGATACACACAGAGAACCTGTCAAGAATGTATGATGACTGTCCTTAAAGCTCCCTAAATAGGTACACTGGGAAAATGGGCCTATACCCTGCCAAGAAAATGAGTAATGCTAATAATAACAATTACACTTATCAAGCAATTAATAGATGTCAGGCATGTTGTTTAGCAATTTACATACACGGTCTGCTTTTCCTGTCAATGGCTCTTTGAGTTGGATACTATAAATACCCAAACTCTAAGGATGGGGAAACTGAGGCTTTAAGAGGTTGAGCCACTTGTTGAAGTGATGCACTTGGTAATTGGCAGAGTTCAAAAGGTCCGTGTGAGCCCTGTACTCTTCATGACACACATCATTATAAACACAAACATTATAAACTTGACCTCCACCCATAACATACCTCATAAATGGAGAGATAGACAACCATCACTACTCCCCATACTTATCGCCAACTCCAGCCCCATCTGGGTCCCATCCCCACCCACCCAGTGTCCATCTTCTCCCAGATCTATTTCTCTATCCCCATCACCAGGGCCTGTATCCCCCAAGGGAATGATTTTCCTGCAATGTAACCTAGGGTCACGTGCTCCTAAAACATGTTCAAAGTGTGCCCAGGCCTCTTCATATCACTATGTCTTTGCAATCCTTCCCTTTGAGGGGACTGAATCAGAAAATCCTTGGTTC
Organism: Taxidea taxus jeffersonii; assembly: GCA_003697995.1. Taxonomy (NCBI): domain Eukaryota; kingdom Metazoa; phylum Chordata; class Mammalia; order Carnivora; family Mustelidae; genus Taxidea; species Taxidea taxus. The sequence continues at coordinate 54,114 of ML101070.1, forward strand.
AGGGGCCCCTGGGTGACAGTCAGTTAAGCATCCAGCTCTTGATTTTGGCTCAAGTTGTGATCTTAGGGTCATGAGACTGAGCCCTGGGAGTCTGCTTAAGATTCTCTTTCTTCTCTCCTGAGCTCTCTCTCTTTCTCTCTCTCAAATAAGTAAATCTTAAAAAAAAAAAAGGAAAAGAAAACCCTTGGTTCAAATCTAGGCTTCACTCCTGCCTGCTGGATAAACTTGGGCCAGTCACTTAACTTCTCTGAGCCTGTGTCTTCACCTGTATTGATGTCTATTTCCTCAGGGTTCTCATTAGGAATAAATTAAATGAAAAATTTTATGCATGAAAATTAAAAGACATGAAAATGCCTAACACATAAGAAGCAAAATAATTGTTATTCTCCTTCTCTGGAGAGCATATACTCATCCTTGAAAACCCAGATCAAAGTCTCCTCATTTTGTCACAGGTGGATTTTGTCACTCCATCCTTTGTGTTCTGGGAACTCTCTGTATCTCTAATTAGCATTTTCCAGATTGTCTTTTTTTTTTTAATCTGTTTACCACACTATCTTTTCTATTAGAAGGTGAGCTCCTACAGGGAAAAGGCTTTGTCTCATTTTTGTGTGCATCCAGACAGTCTACTGCCGTCCCACCACAGGGTAGGGTGATCCATTATTTGCCAACTTAAGGCATTAAACCGCATTAACACTCCCTTGTCCATACAAGCACCTGGGGGGGGGGGGCATGTCTTGGAAAGCAGACTCACTGTCTTGTTTTGTATATGGTCTCACAACCAGCATGAGAGCATCTGTCCAAATCTAACTAAGGACGACTGAAAACACAGCATCCTTCCTTTGAGCCCTTATTCTGGGCGATGCACCCGCAACTTTACATATGCCTTCTCTAATTCTCATAGTGCTCTTACGAAACTCATGAGACGGGACTGAGAGAAATGGGTTAAATTATACTTGTGGTCAGGCTCCGTGCTCTGCCGGTGAAGGGGGCAGATCTTGCTCTGGCTCGGGAGATTCGGTTTATTAAGCAGTGCAATGGTTCATTTGATGTGTCCACCAGACTGCGGGGTGGGGGAGACAGGCACTTGGTCAAATGTTCTGGTGCCTGTGAGGGTGTTTTTGGGGAGATCGACATTTGAACAGGTAGGCTGAGTAAAGCAGGTTACTCTCCCTAACATGGGCGGCCCTCATCCAATCAGTGGAGGGCCTGAACAGAAGAAAAAGGCTGGCCCTCCCTCAAATAAGAGGGATCACCTTCCGCCTGACTGTTGGAAGCTGGGACAAGGGCTTTTTCTGGTCTCTGGAACTGAACTAAAAACAGACTTTCATTTGTCCCACTGGCTCTCCTGGGTCTCTACCTTGCTAACTGAAGATCTTGGGACTTCTCAGTTTCCACAACTGCATGAGCTGATTCCTTACAAGTCTGTCTGTCTGTCTGTCTGTCTCTCTGCATTATTTGGATTTTTGTCAAATGAACAGAAACAAGAGGATATTGTTTCTTTGGAGAATGCTAATACAGGTAGAATCCAAATGACATTAAAATAAGGAAGATTGGGGCACCTGGGTGGCTCAGTTGATTAAGCGACTGCCTTCGGCTCAGGTCATGATCTAGAGTCCCAGAATGGAGTCCTGCATCGGTCTCCCTGCTCCCTCTGACCTTACCCCCTCTTGTGTACTTTCTCTCTTTCACTCTCTCTCTCTCAAATAAATAAAATCTTAAAAAAAAAAAAAAAAAGACGGGAGGGGTGCCTGGGTGGCTCAGTCGATCAAGCATCTGCCTTCGGCTTAGGTCATAATCTCAGGGTCCTGGGACCGAGTCCCAAATGGGGCTCCCAGTTCAGTGGGTAGTCTGCTTCTCCCCCTCCCTCTGCCTGCCACTCTGCCTAATTGTGTGCTCTCACTCTCTAATAAATAAATAAATAAAATCTGAAAAAAAAACCCCACAAAATAAGGAAGAAAACTAAAGAAATAAGAGAGGCTTATTTGATACATATAATTTAAAAAATACTAAAGTAGGAAGAGAAGTAGAAAAACAGAAGAATATCCTAGTTTATATATCAAGAAGCATTGGGGGGCAGTACAGAGAAATGGGAAAAATGGTTTTGTAAGGAATCATTCCCAAGTATGAGACACTAAAACACAGAAATAGAGAAGTTTTATGAAATAGGTAGAAAATTGGGATGTATTCCCTTCTTTGTCATTTTCTCACGACTTTGAATGAAGCTTTGATATTTTTTTGCACTCTGTTTCCAGAAAAATGAGATATTATATAAGACAGGACCATCCAGGGCCCTGGTTATATGTGGGTCACAATGTATATTCATATTCTCATGCATAAACTGAGCATTTGGGGTGGGTGACAGGTCTGTGACAATCTCTCTTGCATTCTCTCTTACTCTATATCTCTCTATATTTATCTCTGTTTCCTTCTTTACCTCCTTTTCTCCCTCTCTCCTCCCTAAGGTAACTAACGTATTAAGCTAAGGATACAGAAACTGTTGGAATCAGGGGAGCCTCAGTGAACACAGGATATTGCAATGTGTCTTATGGTCTCCAGGCTCTCTGAAAAGTACACATTGACACACGCCAGATTTGGGAAGTCCCATTCCTAACTACAATCCTTGAGTTTTATATACTCACAAGGTGCACATCAGAATTGCAAACTAAGTTTCACCCACAAACTACATACTTCCATTTAAGGACAGTTTCGTAAAAGAAGAAAAAAAAAGAAAGGGAGGGAGGTAGGGAGGTAGGTACGTTCGTGCTTTCTCCTGGTTCTCAAACCTAAATTCAGTGTTGGCAAGGTCATGTCCTCATCAGAGGTAATGGGGGAAAGAAGTAGAGAATTCTTCAGTCACCTTGAAAACAAAAACAAAAACAAAAACACACAAATCTGCCCCCAGCATTCCAGAACATTTGTTTCCCTGCCACCAAAGCTTGTAATGTCTGTGAACATCATTGAGATAGCTCAAATTACAGATAACAAAGACGAGATCTGAATTTGGGTCTACCCAACCCTGAAGTGCATGGTCTCAAACTCTCATCTCTGCTAGCCAGCACTCAGTGACAAATGAGGCCACATGACCCTTAAGTAAGGACAATCCCACATATTAGCTCAGCTCTGAGAAGTCACCCAAAAAGTGAGTGGTTTTCCCCTAGGAATCTGAAATGCAGCAGCGATACACCTGTGTGACCAGTCCCTCCAGGGCAGGTCCTATCAGATGTGGACCCAACTCAAGCCAGCCATGAGGTCAAATAACGCTTCTGACAAACTCTCAGTTGGTAAGCAGGAGGCATGATAGAACCTACTGAGATTTATGACAGAAAAAAAAAAATCAGATAATTCAGTCTCTTTGGGGGCTTTGGGTCAGAGCTTTTAAGTCTAAATTTTACTTTATTTTGTTCTGAATAGAAACAGGCAATTAAAGATGTCCAGAGAAATTTGCTTTTGAGGTAAAAAGGTCCTAAGACTATATTGGCATGTTCTATGGCACTCCAAATGTCAAACAGGAATGGTCATAAAAAAGGTAAAGTTGAATGTTAACCATAAATTGCTGCAATTGAAATGCCATAAAACATGATAGCCTCTTGCAGAATTTTAATATTTGGAGAGGATTAGAACTGCACTGAGCCCTTGAGATGTTCTCTGACACCCTCATCCCCAAATCCCCACCACTGGTGAAACTGAGGTACGAACCAGAACTTGAACCCAAATTTCTTGATTCTCAGGCCAGAGAACTCATTCATTAATTTTTGAATGCAGGAACAAAATATTTATGATGGGTGGCTTAATTTTTACCCTTATGTCAAATTTCACTGACATCATTAAATATTTCAGAAACAATCACCAGAAAAAATCCTGGCACACTCCACGAGGGGAAAGAGTTTAGAAGGGGGTCACAGCTGGTATCTAAGATACTGTCTAAATCAGAATATGATCCCTGGTTAAATGCATTCAGGTAAATTATAAGATATATTCCCTTCTTGGAGATTCTCAGTTCTCTTTAGCTTATTAAAAGTTCTGCGGAAAAAAATAAAACAAGACAAAATCAGAGAGGGAGGTAAACTATAAGAGACTCTTGATCATAGGAAGCAAACTGAGGGATGGGGAGAAGGAGTAGTTGGGTGATGGGTATCAAGGAGGACACGTGATGTAATGAGCACTGGGTATTATATAAGACTGATGAATCACAGAACTTTACCTCTGAAACTAATAATATATTATATGTTAGTTAATTGAATTTAAATACATAAAACATAAAAATTTGTTAAAACCGCAAAAAAAAAATAAAGTTCTGTGGAGTAGTACAGAGCACACTTAGCATTCTCTGTCATCTAGCCTAGGGATCTGATAGTACTCTGCAAACTAATCCTGTCCAAGTAACTCCTGAACCCCTCTGAATTCCCAAGCTTATGTCTATATAATTTTCTTTCTTGAGAAAAATGGAATTCTTTGGAAGTTGGGATATGACATTATTCCTTCCACCAAAGGTAACAGGACATTTCCCAAAAAGCCAACGGAGTAAGCTTAACACAGAAACCTTGTGGGAGAATGGATCCTACAAAGACATGTGAAGTTAGGACGAGCACTGCCTTCTCAAGAGTTTCAACTCTTTTGTGGAGCCAAGAGTGTAGACAGAGCCAGTGGTGGCAGGGCGGGAGAATGAAGAAAAAGCAACTATTGGAAGGGAAGGGGTAAAGGAAGCTCTGGACATCAGCTTAACACTCAGAGTGGTTGAGTAGGTCAGTGGTTCTCAAACTCAAGCATGCATCAGAACCATGCTTGTTCAAACAGGGTGCTGGGGCCCCACTCCTCAAGTTTCTGAGTCAGAAG
>RCUC01127789.1:0-34809 GCA_003697995.1 Taxidea taxus jeffersonii
GAATTTTTCCAATCCACCCTTGAATCTGCCCCTGGCTTAGAAGGAAAGTAATAGAAGACACAATCTTGGACCTCAGGGTCCAAGGAGTAGCTTCCTTTGGACATCAACAAATGGACAGGGGCAGATCCACGTTGTCTTAAATGCTCTTCAAGTTTCTACAGTTCAGCTTGGGGCAGGGGGGAAGCTTTCTTTTCATCTGCTTAAACCTCAACTCCCTGTTCTATAAAATGTCCTTGCTGGGTCACTGTGTGGATTAAATGAAATACCAACTGGAGATCTCAGCAGCTAGTACCTGCCCTATAATGTTTACTGCTATGGACGTTATACTCATCATGGGCTCTCTACACTACTCGCAAGCCATCCTAAGGGCATGCAGTCATCCAACTCATTTCATTACCCAACCCCAACTCACCCCGAACATTGAGTATACGTAACACTCTATAAATGCCTGTGGAGAATAACAGAATAATTTCTGGTGGGGAAATATGGTATCTCTGAAAAATGCCCAGACTTGAATTTCATAATGCAGCCCTGTGCATGGGTGTAGTTAGCAGGAGGTATCTTATTCAAACATAACCCTATACAGCAGTATAGGGTTGCTCTTCCTTGGGATTCCCATCTCAATCCTATTTGGCCTGGACACCCTCGGTAGGTTTGTTTACAAGGCAAAAAATGTGCTAGATGCAGTTTTATTTATTTATTTTTAAAGATTTTATTCATTGGACAGGCAGAGATCACAAGTAGGCAGAGAGGCAGACAGAGAGGGGTGGGGGAAGCAGGTTCCCTGCTGAGCAGAGAGCCTGATGTGGGGCTCGATCCCAGGACCCTGGGATCATGATCTGAGCTGAAGGCAGAGACTTTAACCCACTGAGCCACCCAGGTGCCCCACAGTTTTATTTTTAATTGCCCAAACTTTGAGGTAACTAAGATGTCCTTCAGTAGATGAATGGATGAATAAGCTGTGGGTAAATGATAGACAATGAACTATTATTCAGCACTAAAAAAAAAAAAAAAAAAAGAGCTACCAAGCCATAAAAAGACATGGAAGAAACTTAAATACAGTAAAAGAAGCCACACCAAAAAGGCTACATACTGTGGGATTCCAGCTATCTAACATTCTGGAAAAGGCCAAACTACACAGACAGTAAAAAGATCTGTGGTTGTCAAGGGTAAGTGGGGAGGGAGGAGTGGATAGGCAGAGCACAGAGGACTTTTTTAAGGGCAGTGAAACTATTTTGCATGATTCTAGGCTGGTGGATATACGTCATTATGCATTTTCGTCTAATCCATAGAACCTACAACACCAAGCACGAGTCCTGTGTAAACTGTGGACTCTGGGTGATAACGTTGTCTCGCTGTGGGTTCATCTGTTGTAACAAATGTGCCTCCGTGTGGCAGGAGGAACAGAGTAGGGGAGGGTGTGCATGTGTGGAGGAAGGGTAGATATGGGAACTCTCCGAACTTTCTGTTCGATTTTTCTGTGAACCTAAAATCACTTTAGAAAAATAAATTCTATGTTAAAAAAGGCAGCCAGGTAAATGAGAGATGGAGTTATGTGGTGAGGATCCTGTGTGGACCCTGTGAGAGGCAGCGCACCCACAGAGTAAGCAGGGAAAATGAATGACTTTAGGGTGTGCCTAGCTTCCCCAAACTTTTCTTGCAAAGAATCAATTCAGGTAAAATTTTAAAAGGTTATAGCCATTTTTTTTTTAAATCATTCAAAATGAAAGTAGCTCCTTCTGGGACACCAGGCTGGCTCAGTCAGTTGAACATCCAACTCTTGATCTCAGGGTCATGAGTTCAAGGTCCATGTTAGGGCTTGAGTTTACTCAAATGAAAAATAAAAAGCACTCTCCTGCTCCAAAAAATAAAATTAAAGAAAATAACTCCTTTGACTCTGATAAGTGAAAAGCATATTCTTACAACCAAGATGAGTTCACACAGAAGTCCGAGAACTGGCTCCCAACATGCAGTGGGTCGCAGTTAGCTCAGCAGGCCAGCCACTGTGCTCGCCATTCGTGTTCTCACACAGAGTGGGGAAGCCAAATCACAGCTTCAGTAGGGAGGGATCAAAGGGTTGTTAGGAGCTACTGGGAACCAATGTGGTTAACATACTATTTTGTGAAGATTAATGTGTCAACTGTGACAAGAATAGATTCAGCCAGGGGAAAAACAGAGGCAGAGAAATCTATTACATGACATTATCACAACAGATGGGAGGTGACAAGGACCCAAAGTCTGGGGAGAGCCATAGCATGCAAGAAAAGAGTCTGAGGTGTAAGGAGAAGTGACAAGTCTAGCCAGTGGAGGAGAGTAGCGGAAGCTGGGCACAGGGTGTGGGCATAGGGCTTTCTCCATGGGAGGTGTGCTGTAAGGCCTAAAATGAAGACTCAGTATAATGTGCTGCCTTGACAACTGGTAACATCAAGAGCCTCAAATGGCCTAACTGCAAGTTCCCCTGCCCCCGCTGCTCCCACAGGCAGGATTCTCTTGGCAAACAACCCTCCTTATCGAAGGGACCAGGCACAGCTCCTGCTTATCCCTGAGAAGTGGGTTCCAGTTCCCTACCAGCCCACAGAACATTCAAACAAGCCAATCACATCTTCCCCTAGGAACCAGAGTCATTCCTCCCTCTTGATACCACAGAGACTGCTCCCCACAGCCCTGGTTTTGTGCTCTGTTCCCGAGGGCAGCCCATTCGTGGCCCTGCATGGCATGCAGTGAATGTCTTCCCTGGGCCATGAGTCCATGTGGCTATGGGTGTATACATGTTGGGTAGCCCCTGTTCGGTCAGCCCCACGACCCAAGCAGAAATCCTCCCTCAGTAGCCAGGTGAATAAGAAGGGATTCAAACAGGGGGCAGCCCCAGCACGAGCAGGGTGAGGCTGAGGCCAGCTCCACACACAGACACAGAGAATTTCAAAGCCGGATAAACCTGTCTCACCCCATAAATAAGGAAACAGACCTAGAGGCCAAGGTTTCTCCTCCCCATACCTTTTCCATGCCTCACCAGGAGGATCAGGAAGGGAAGTACACAGGAGGTATATAAAGGTAAATATCATTAAACTACGTATGAGAGCGTGTAGCATTTCTACATGTTATCTTCCAGCAGAGCAGATTTACTTGCTTCCGGAAGGCAGTTAGAATAGGGCTGTTCACCTTACTCCAGACTTGCATTGATCTGAACTGAACTGGGCTGCAGTCTTGCTGACAACAGAGCGATTTCTCATTCTTCCTTCCTCCCAGGGCAGCCCTTCAGCGACTACAACAGTGAGCCTGAAGTATTTACCAGGCCCCTTTCCCTTGATGAGCCCACAGCTCCAGTTGTTATTTCCTCAACCTTGTGAGACTGCTCAGCTTCTCTGTCTCTTAGCCAACACCTTTAAAATTTTTTTTTATTAAAAATCTAGAAACATTTGTGGGGGGGGGGGGCTCTTCCCAGCTTTATTGAGATAGAAGTGATTAGCTTTCCCTCCCTCTCTGATTGTACCCTCAGCACTCAGCCCCATTCCTCCTATGATTCAGCAAGTGCCTGAAGGGGACAAGGAGCCCCATGCTGGCTCTCCCCTCAGAGCATTTCCTTTCTCTCCAGGACCCTGGCCCTAATTGCTGCCTGTGGTGGTAACTCTGATGACTTCCAACAGACGGATCTTTTTAAAAATCCAGCTATTCTAGTTGTGTTCAGTGGAGTTGGTCTAATATAAGTTGACTGTTTAACCCAAGTGGAAATCCAGTTAATAAAGCATTTATTAAATATCTACTATCTGCTCAGCCTCACAGTGCTTCAGTCCATTAGAGAAATAAAAGACATGTTCCCTGCCTTCCACTCATGCAGGGAGAGAGAACAACACAGGGAACAGCAAGAGTACACTACAGAAAGAGAACACCATGGGGAGAGAAGGAGACATGAGACTGGGCTGGGGTCATCAAAGTCATTTTGTTCCTTCACTCCCACACCAGAACAATAACGAAGTCTCCCTATCAGTCCGTATTCATGTGTGTGCAGGTGGATGTGTTTCTGTGCACAGAAACGCACTTCTAGAAGGAGAGACTGAGTCTGGATGGGGAGCATGAGGCTAGAGCAGCAGGTGACAAAGAGCAGTGTGTTGTCGAAGCCTGGCTCCGGCCAGTCTGGACCGTCGGGGGAAGTCAGGCACACAGGCAAGGCCCCCACGGAGGCATGCTTCAGTGTCTAGGCAGCTTTCCTTCTCTTGCTTTCCCATCCCTTCCTTTCTTGCTTTGGAGTCTGAACTACAAAGATATTTCTATTGAAACAGGCAGAGGAATTTGCCTCCAAATGACCTGTTTAGGCAAAAACATTGCAATTCCACATTATCTCAGTATTCACCCATGAGGCAGGCCTATTTTCCTGATTTGGCAAGTTTAAATGTAAACCATGAGGTTCACAGAGTTAGAGTTGTTGAGCAGTGTTTCTACTCCAAAATGGTCTCCCTTTCCTCCACACCTAGGTTAAGTCCTTTGCCAAAACCTTCTCACACAAAATGTGCTTTCTCTCTTTCATCTCTCCCTAGTCTCTCTGACTCCCCTCCTAATCACCTTCCTGGAAGTCTAATACCCAGACGTATTGGGAGATGATTTTCAATAAGCTTTCCCAGTCTCTGTAACTCAGCTGACAAGTTTCCCTGAGGCAACAGTACCTTTTATTTTGGCTGATGTCAAAGCATCAGAAGAACACGAAGATTGCAAATGGCTTAGTTGTGAGCAAAGTGCTAGCTTTTCTATTGGGAAAACAAAAACAGCGCTATCTGAACCCCTGCTCTGCTTTGCAGCTTCGTTCCCCTAGGCCTGAGAGACAAGTCAAGGAGTATGCTGACTTCAGAAGGAAGGAGAAGGTCAACAGGAAACATTGTGGAAGCTTGGGGAAAATGAACCAAAACTTGGAGGATTTTCTGGATGGCTACATGGACTCTTCCAGGTATTTTCATTTAAAGGGCATATGGTCCACTGACCCCCAGGTGTGGCATTTTCAGTTCAGCCCACTGAACTCTTTACTCACAGATAAGCCTATTGCTGATCTCTGGGTCAGAGAAGGTCTTTCTTCATGGTAATGGCTGACAGGGACAAAGGCTTCACAGCAGGAAGGCTCAGCAGTTCTGCTATTTGAGAAAGAGACCCAGCTAAGCTGCTTCTCTGGCTCCCTGCAGGGCATCAGCAAGGGTCATAAACCAGAGTGACTTCTGAGGCGGGTCAGAAGAAATGTCAGATGGGGTTACAGCTTGGAAGGAGTAGGGAGTAGGGAGGGGTAAGGAGGGAAAGGAATAAGGAAGTGCAGAGTATGAATGAATTTTTGCTCTCCCATGGAGATGATGGGCAGGTTCTTTAAAACCAAGTCACTATTTTCACCTGCGCCAAGAAGTATGATGCCAAGTGAGACCAATGTCATGTGGTGGAAAGGCAGAATGAAACTGGGAGTAACTGCCATTGTCTGGTCAAGTCTGCTGTTGAGGGAGCAAGACATAGCCCAGTCCAGCCAGACACAGCACAGAACAAATAATCCCCTATTAAGTGTTGAATTGCAGTCCCCCCAAATGTAAAGTGCCTTAGAACATAACCTTATTTAGTGATACAGTTTGACAGGTAATCCAGTCAAAATGAGGCCATTCAGGTGGGCTCTATATAACTCCTTATAAAAAGAAGAAATTTAGAGATAGACACATACAGGATGCCATCTGAGGTTGAAAGCAGAGGTTGAGATGCTGTTTCTAAAAGCCAAAAGAACCCCAAAGATTGCCAACAAAGCACCAGAAGCTAGGGGAGAGACATGAAACAGATTCCTCACAGCCCTTAGAAGCGGCCAATCCTGCCAACATCTAAATCCAGGATCTCTAGCCCTCCAGAGCTATGACACAATGAAGTTCTGTTGTTTAAGCTACCCAGTTTGTGGGACATTGTTACAGTAGCTCTAGCAAGCTATTATATCCTCTCTGGTGTCCAACTCTAATTGTCAGACATATTTCCCTTGGTGTTTGCAATCCTCTCCTTTTAGTCAAGAAACAGAGAAATTGAAGGAATGTGAAATGAAAAAAAAAAATCGGACTACAGACAATGTGGTTAGTCTTTTATAAACAAAATCCCAGGAAAGATTGTTAGGAAAATGAAAACCATATGGCTGGCACCTTACCTAATTTTCTTCATCGTAACTATTCTCTAGCAGTTAAATAATAGTGAAGGAGATGAGAACAGTTGGTTTGGTAAATGGGTAGTGGAAAGTTTTGGAGATGCTGAAACAGTAAAAGAAAGGCTATTGTAGAGTGACGAGAGGAAGGTGTAAAGAAACGTGGTAGAAGAGAAGTTAATAAAGAGGCAATCGGTCGTGAAGTGAGACAAACCATAAGAACAAGTAATCTTCAAAGAGATATTTGGATCTATGTATTTTATATGTTGTATAATATAGATACAGAATCATTTTCTACTCCCTCGTTCTAGAAATCAGGTGTATTTTTAGATGTAATCTAAATTTAGATGTAAGAGCACACAGAGGTGGTTTAGGTAAGAGATGGACCAAACAAGGAGGCAAGAGCTAAAGAGATGCTGTTTTATTTGTTCATAGAATCCTTCTCCTGACATTGTACCATCCAGAAGTGAATTTTCCCTGTGCCCATGTCCTCACTTCCTTTCCAGATGGTATCTGTGTGTAGTCAGGGCTCCCAGAGTCCTGAGGAACTTCTTGCTGCCCTTGTGTGTTTCCCCAGTGATTGTTCCTTGCAGCCTGCTTCGGATGTTCCATTTGAGATGGTATCTTCCCTGGTGAGACACTTGGAAGCTCTAATTACATTGCAGTGGCTGGTGCTGCAGCATGTGACCTCCTCCTAGAATATCTTACCTAAAGCCTCACACACCAGCTACATAGATTAGTGTCAAATAGTGGGCAATTCTTTCTCATACTGGTATTGGGGTAAGAGACTAACATCCCCCAAAGAGGCTGACAGTGTTAGAACATGTCTTTTATAGTATTATGGGCTTCATGATAATTCATTCTCAAAGGATCCCCAACTGTAATAAAGTGCTTCTCTGGGAACAACACAATGTGATGCATCTTACATGGTATGTACTAAGACAGCATGATATGTTACATAGACTCTAGCATCACAAACCCTTCAAAGGACTCATTTCATAGGAGGTGACGTTTAAACCTATCTTAGAGACCACATACATGCATAATATCCCTTGATCTTCTGAATCTCATTCAGTGCTTGAGACCTCAGTCCCATTGTAGTCAGTCATATCAAAGAGGGAAGAATTTGTAAAAGGACAAATGTTTGACTCCAAGTAAGAAAGTAAAAGAGATACTCTCACAGCAGAATTCAGTTACTGGCTACCGAAGTCAATAGAACTCTTTCTTTGTCTGTAGTGTTAATGCTCCTGTCTAACCCCCCCCCTCCCTGTAGCACACCCTACTGATCTCCCTGCCTGATCACAACTTGACTCTGGCAATGAGGAGCCTCAGATGAAGCAAGGGAGGATCCAAGAGATAGGCTAAGGCTCTCTAGTCCATCTGTGGCAAAGAACTTATGTTCTCTATTTGCTGCTGAGGACATGGGTAGTAAAAGTTCCATAGAGCTAGCAAAAGTGGAGCTAGGAGAACTTCTGCCTTCCTTGTTTCCAGGAAGTGATGTGGTACCATGTTATCTCATCATCATTCCTTCATTAATTGAAGAATCATTTTCATTTAATAAACATATGCTAAGTGCTCGAGCTGGGCTAGGCAGTATGATTATGACTTCAAGAAGCTTTCCAACCATCAATGTTATGATCTTTTTTTTTTTAAAGATTTTTGTTTATTTGAGAGAGAGAGAGAACACAAGTCGAGGGAGGGGTAGAGGGAGAGGGACAAGCAGACTCCCTGCTGAGTGGGGAGCCCAATGGGAGGCTCCATCCCAGGACCCTGAGATCATGACCTGAGCCAAAGGCAGGCAGGCACCCAGGTGCCCTAATGTTAAGATCTTTAAGACACACTTATTTTTTGTACACTGTGATAGGTACTGGAGAGAAAAAACTTGGCCCATGTTCCCAAGAATCATTTTTTTAAATGTTGTATCTATTATTTACACTGAAATCTCAATAAATTTACCACTCGGGTTTACATATAGATGATATTAATATAATATTACAATACACATGTTTCAAAGCAGTGCTTCTCAACCTTGGCCCACAGGCAGATCAACCAGGGAGTTTAAAAAAAACACCCTGGGGCACCTGGGTGGCTCAGTTGGTTAAGCAACTGCCTTCAGCTCAAGTCATGATCCCGGAGTCCTGGGATCGAGTCCTGCATCGGGCTCCCAGCTCCACGGGAAGTCTGCTTCTCCCTCTGACCTTCTCCCCTCTCATGCTCATTTTCTCTCTCTCTCTGAAATAAATAAATAAAATCTTAAAAAATGAAAAAAAAAAAACAACCCTGGTGTACTCAGCCCCACCCAAAAAAATTGCGTCAGAATTTCTGGGAATGGGGTCCAGACTTCATTATATATTTTTAAAGACTCCAGGTAGTTCTACCATACAGTCAAAACTGAGGACAATTACATTAGAATTTCTGCCCTAAGCACTTCAAGTCTGAAACAATGTCTGGCAGACAGTAGACCACCAACAATATCTTTCATTCTAGTATTTTGTTCACCTTTATTTCTTACCAGGCTCCCAACAGAGTGCCTGGCACAGAATGGGGACACAGTAATTGGCTACTCCTTTTCACTCTTCCTTCTTGCTAGAAAGTACCTGGAGAAAATTAAGTAGAGTAATATTTAGGGTTTAAAATGTACTTGCTAAGATGTCAATATTGAGGGAACTTTAAGTTCAAATAAATGTTTGTCTTCTTATTCATATGGATGTATCAAGGTACATTATCATATATAATTACATGAGATATTATTCAGACTATAATATTTTATCACCCCCAACAGAAAACAGAGACTCACTGGGAAAACTTTTGAATATGCTGGTAAAATATGGCCCAGAAATATAACATTGACAGTATTAGTGCCCGGTATATTTTGAGTTCAGAAGGGAAATGTAGGAATGAAGAACTTGAATTCACTAAAAATAAAACAATTTTCTCTTGAATCTTAATATTAGCATGTAACTCACCTAAAAAGAATCTGTGCAGCCACTGGCTATTTGTTTTCTGATTGGCTCATTTCATTTGACCTTCTTAAAAAAAAACAAAACAATTTTTGCTTGGCCACTAAACTTTAAAAAAAAATTTTTTTTAAGATTTTTATTTATCTGGGGGGGGGGATAGCATGGGGGGTGGGGTGAGTGGGAGAAGGATAAGCAGACTCCCCACTGAACAGGAAGCTCACTGTGGGACTTGATCCCAGGACCCTGGGATCATGACCTGAGCTAAAGGCAGACACTTAACTGACTGAGCCACCCAGCCACCCCTAAAATGCTTTAGATTTTATTCTGTTGGTGGTCTTTGGCAGAAATCCAAATTCCAGAGAGGCTGAGAATGGAAGGAGGACTTCTAAGCCATTGCCAATGAGGGGAAATTATTTCATTCATTCAATAAATACTTTTTTGGAGTATTGTCTAAATGACTGAAGAAAGGAAGAGGAATCCTGTGATCAATGAAGGAGTCCTCTGGGGGTAACGCTTCCCAGGAAAATGTTTTTTTCATGGAAATGCCTGGGACTGTCCCAAGTGAAAAATGACACTTTCTTTTTTGTGTGAATAAATCTACCTATAAATATTTTCCTTTATATGGATCTTTATTACTTTAGGTGTTCACTGAGGCTTGCAAGTCTGCAACAGAGGACAGATGGGTTCTGGGCCAGTGAATGCAAGGGAGTGAGATGGTAGAAGGAGTCAGAAGGAGGAAGTAGATGAGGGCTATTCTAATCTTTTTCTTAGCCTCAGTCAGCTGAAGGACCACAAGTTATGGCTTGGGGTTTTGATTTTAGTTTAACCGATGTTTTTTCTCCCCCTGAATAAAATAAATGTTCACTTCCTAAGTCTACTGTGTAATGTGGTGTCCCTCAAAGATGGTAGAGGAGAAATTCATGAATGTACTGTATTTCATCTCTCAGGGACCTCTGGTCTCCTTGCTACCTGGCTTGGGATATGTCCCTGAAGGACCATTTTCAGATAAGCAGTGGCTAAGATGGGCTTGAGTGATTTAGAGCAGTGCTTCTCAAACTTACTATGCATATGCATCTTCCTGGATCAGGAAAAATACAGATTTCAGTTCAGCAGGCCTGTAGTTATGACCTGAGAACCTGCATTTCTAACAAGCTCCCAGGCCATGCCAGTGTCCACCAAACATACTTGGAGTTAGAAGGGCTTAGAGGACCTCAAGCTGATGGTAATAAAAGAGAGTTTGTATCATTTCTGAATTCTTTTCTCCTTTAAGAGGCTTTCCTAGACTACTCAAAACAAAGCCATTTTCTTTATTTCCCAAACAAAATCCTCCCCCAAAATATTTGAAACAAAGATCATATCTAAAATTTGTCAGGTGTGTTTCCAGGTATTTAGAGATCTGATGCTTTTTGCCAATATAAAGCTCCAGCATAATTATCCTTACCTAAAAGCCATATAAATAGTTAATAGGACCTATTTTTGTGTTTAAAAATATGTATGATTGTATGTTTTTCTTATATTTGTTCATGTCAGTCTTGACTCTTAGATTGTAAACTTTAGGGTTAGACTGTGTCCCTCTTAGAACCATAGAAACTGCCAAACAAAGGAGCCAAGAAGACACCTAGGAATCAGCTAGTTCAGAGTTGTCCAAGCATGGCACAGCTACCACTGGGGAATTAGTAAGATGAGTTTAGATATGGAACATGAACAACCATTTTATAATTTTTATGTATATTTTTATATATTTTTGTATATATTTTAATATGTATATATTGTATATATTTTTATATATATTTTAATATGTTTTAGGGAAAGTTATAACTAGCATATATTGCCCAGGATTTCATAGACACTATCATGAGGAGAAAGACACACTTACTTAAATTTTCCAAGTGATTTGCTATAAACACAAACATGTTATGGAGATCATTACTGTAGCACACATATATAGCAAAAATTGTGAGAGTTTTATGCAAATAACTGCGATTTGGGAAATAGTGTTTAACCTACTACTAGAACTCACAACTGAGGAAACTGAAGATCAGAAGTATCACCATGTTTTAGAGAATTTAAGATGCCATGAATCATAGGGAGATGTCCTAATTTCAAGGGGTTAAAATTTGAGGAAATTCAAAGAATAAATGAAATATGGAAGTGGCTTCCTTGAAGTTAAACATCTATGACTGAATGTTTTATAGATTATTCTCTCTGCCAAGAGCATTTCTCCTTTAATAGTCATTAAAGTGTTGACCTAAAGGAATAACTTTCTTATGGTGGAATTTCAGTTATTACCTGTAGCAGGTAAATAGGTGAAATAGTTTAGACAGGAGCCCTAGTACAGTCCCCTGAAATCACCCTTGTAGAAGATGACCTATTATCCTTGTCAATGTCCTTCAGCCAAAGACCAACAGGAAGACATCTGTAGATGAAAAAGTTGGGTCTGTTACTCATTTCAGTGAGGGAGAACGGTGGGGGCATCTCAGCAAAAGATATTAGAAAGGACTTATGATAGGATTTGGCTTGTATTATATTCTTTTGAGGAGGATCAAGGTAGTGGATTGGATGCTGTCAGAAAGCAAAGGTAATTCTGTGATTTGACATTTTAATGAGTCTTATCTAGAAGGTGAGAGAAATGGAGGTAAGCTAAATCTGGGGTTGGTAAGGAAGCAGCACTCCTGTTAGCCAGAACAGGAGGACGTTCGGCCATCTTTGTAGTCTGGGCAGCATTCATGTTTAGTCCATGTTCAGACATAATCACATAGTATCCTGGTCTTTGTCTTGATCCATCATGGTCAGAGACTAGCCTTGTTTCCTGTTAGGGCTCTGTGAATTTGTTTGTGTTCTACATAAGAACATGACCTAGCTGTGAGTGCCACATTAACTCCTGGATTTTGAGGCTGCTTTTCTTCTTACACCCTCCCGTGTAGTTCTTTCCTGACCCACCGTGCTTCATTTCCAGACAAAATGCCAGACACAAATTGTCAGCAAGTTAAGAGTTTTGTATTATGTTCACGAATTTAAGACCCAGTCTTGGACTCTGTGATGGCAAATGTCTTTGTTTAACTCTGAAAGAAATTGGCCTGTTATTTTATCTCTTTGAGAGAATGTGATCTTCAGCCATCCATGACAATCAATACTCTACTTCAGCAAAGGCCATAATGCATGTGTTCATCAGTTAATCCTTCCCCAGTCACGATGCCACATGCACACACACGCATGCGTGCACGCACACACACCACACACACTTTTATTATATATATGACATAGAATAATTGCCCTATGGAGAATTCCCTGGGATGTCTGTGCTTGGTCAATAGCATTTACTGATGGTGGCAGAAAGAGAAAAGCATCTTGGGAAATAGAAATCTCCCAAGGCCTCTGATGCTAACAGCCACTGCCTCTCCCAGGCTATAGGCACAAATCGACTAGAGGTGAGTAAAAGAAGATCAAAGTAGATGAGTGGTTGTGTTAGGTCCGTAATCAAAGGATCGAGACTGATACAAAGGGAAAGTCAAGCAAAGCTTTATTTCGTGCCAAGCATCGAGAATCAAACTGACCAGTTGGAGCCACCTCTTACAAAGAGGCGACCCCTCTCAGCCTCATAGACTAACTTTTATAGAGTAAAGGCCATGTGATTGAGCCTGGCTACACACAGGAGGCCAATGAGATTGCAACACAGAGAAAACTGCACAGTCATGCTAGGTCAAACACACAGGTGGCCAATGAGATTTCACCCTAGTAGATATATGTGTGCCCCACTGATTGGATGTCTTCACCTGGCTTGACCCGCCCTTGTATCTGGGCTTTGCTACCTGGGACTGGTTTCCTGGACTTGTTTTAAGTAAGTTCCTCTGGGAGGGGCAGGGTCAATCTAAGTTTACTGCATAAACAACAAAATGGCTCCCTCTGGCTAAGTAGGCCCTACAGTTGCCAGGGACAGGAGGATGGGGATGTCTTTTTGGGGTGATGAAAATACTCTAGAATGAGATGGTAGTTATGGGTGGATACACTGAAAACTACTAAATCGTTCATTTGAAAGGTAGTATGTGACTTATACTTCAATTAAAAAAAAAATTTTAAGGAAGTAAAAAGCACGAGAGTTCAGATAATACTTCAGAGAGACGTCTCTTATTGGCCATTGTTGGGTTTGCTTTTTATATTTTGTCCACTAAATTGTGGAGTTTTCAAGGTAGGCAAATGTTTGATATGATCGATTCACTTAGTAACAGAGTTGCTATTACTAATCAAAACTTTCCTCTCTGAATGAAGGTAACTAGTAAAATTGGTAACAGTAGTTAACCTAGTATCCACAACACTGTAGAGGTGTCAACTTTCTCTTTGGAATAGTATCAGCTCAGCCAGGGTAGCAGGGTGCATTCTGTACCTGTGATAGGAAGCTTCCCTTTTTAAGAAGCCAGTTAGTTGTGTTTCCAGAGGGAATTTGTAGTTGTCTTTTTAAATATTTTGTCACCAATGCCAGCAACAAGTATAAATCAAAAGCACCTATACCTCTAGTTTCTAAAAGGATTTCTCTAAAAGCTAAAGCCCAGTTAAGAGTGAGAATGATAAAGGTATTAGAAAGCCTGTCACCCTGCACAGGTGTCCAGAATGGACAAGGATGCTCATTGTGATTTTCATACATTCATTTGTTTGCATGCCAGGAATCCTGCCTGGCAGTGGGGAACACAAGCAGGGAGCGGGCACATAGCCTGCCACCAAAGAACTTCAAATGCATTGGCACAAACTGAGCTGCCTTTTACATCATCTGGGCACATAGGCTGAGCTGCATTTTTTTAAGGTATGGTGATTCCACAATAGTGGAAATTAAGACTCTGAAACTTGGACACAAAAAAGACAAAGGATATCTTTCTTCCTCACTTAAGAAAAAACTTTTTATACTCCAGAAACCAATATTGCCATTTTAACTAAAATTTAAATAAATAAATATTTATTTAAATAAATTTAAATAAATATATTTTTTTAAACTTCTTTTAGATAAGAACCCCATCTTTCTTGGAGACCTTTCTGAATCTAGGGGCAGCTGGGTGGTATTTGTGCTGGGACAAAGGACACAGTTGCCCCATCCCAGGCCTGGCTGTGCCATTTTCTCTGCCTTATATTCAGTAGTACTCTCATGTAGACAAGAGCCTCAAATAATTGCAGGCTTCCAGATGTATTTACTCTGAGCACCCTTTTTTAAAAGAAACAAATCATAAAGTTCTGTATGATAGTGGTTTAAGTAGCCGTTACTGAGAAAATGCATGGTGATAAATTAATGCAGTAACACTTTCAAATGATTTTGTTTTTGAACAATCACGGCAGCATTATATACATTCAAAACCTAAAATACCATTGACTTAGTTTACTCACAATTCTTCTTAACCATCAGTTTTCCAGAGATGTAAAAGTTCTGTGACACTCTGTTGATTAAAGTGTGGCCAAACTTCATATTCTGTGGGTTGGATAGAAAGCGATTGGGCAATATCTATCAAAAATTTAAACATGCATTCACTTTGACTCAGCAAGTCTACCTCTATAAAATTTCCCTACACAAGGTTATAAAGTGCACAATGATTTTCATCACAACATTCCTTAGGAGAGTTTGAAATTTGGAAACAAAACTGTTCTAATGAGGGACTGGCCAGCCAGTCATATAATGGAATACTTTATAGTCATTAAAAACAATGAGGTCCGTAACATTAAGGAAAAATTCAAGTTACAGGGGCACCTGGGTGGCTCAGTTGGTTGAGCGTCTGACTCTTGGTTTTGGCTCAGGTCATGATTTCATGAGCTGTAGGACTGAGCCCTGCTTTGGGCTCCATGCTCAGTGGAGAGTCTACTTGAGATTCTTTCCTTCTGCCCCTCCCCTCACTCACTCTCTCTTTCTCTCAAATAAATGGATAAATCTTTTTTTAAAAATTCAAATTGTAGACTAGCATATATGGGAGGACTTCACTGATATTTAAAAAAACATATAAATATGTATACACACGTATGTTTTTTGAAAGAAACAAAATCATATATATATATTATATATCAGATATATCAGATATATGCACAGATATATGATATACCTCATATATATATGATTTTGTTTCTTTCAAAAAAGAGTGCTCAGAGTAAAATATATTTGGAAGTCTGCAATTATTTGGAGTTCTTGTCTGTATGAGAATATTACCCAATACACATACACATATATATGTATGTATATATACTTGTGTGCATGTGTATACACATGTATGCCTGCTACAGAAGCAAAAAACATGGTTTTAGCCTTACACCAGGATTTCTCAAATTCAAGTAATATATAGATACCTTAAAGGGAAATAGTTTTTTCGGTATTCACTATTAGCTTGAAATTTTTAATTCTAAATTTTACTTAAAATAGGTATAAGTATGGAAATCAGTGTACTTTTTGTTCTTTTAGCATCAACTAAGGGGTCCCAGAACCTTATAGCACTAGTATAAATATAAACCCAAAATCAGTTTATAAATTAAATGCCAAAAAAAATCTATGTAATTAAAACTCAGAAACTGATGATGTTGTTATCCTGATAGAAGATCTCTGATGAACTATAATTGTTGAAAGATGTATCTCAGGTACAAGTCTATATTAAATCTTTTTGTGTTTGACTTTAATAATACTCTGTATTGCTATTGTGTTATAAAAATATGAAAAAGTTCATGCCTGTATTTGAAATTCATGATTATCAGACCACATTTTACCAAAACCATGGATCAATTTTTAATGATATGAGACTTGATAACTATTTTTCTTTGTAAAACTTTTATTGAAGTATAACTAAAATGCAGTGTTATATTAGTTTCAGATGTACAACATAGTGATTCAGCAATTCTATATATTACTCAGTGTCCACTACAATAAGTGTGGTCACCAAACAACATTATTACAATCTTAGTTACAATATTCCTTATGCTGTACTTTTCATCTCTGTGACTTACTCACTATGTAACTGGAGGTTTGTACCTCTTAATCCCCTTTATCTATTTCACCCATTCCCCAACCCACCTCCCCTCTGGCAACCACCAGTTTGTTCAGTCTTTAAAAGTTTGGGTTTTTTGTTTGTTTTGTTTTTCTTTTTTTAAAGATTTTTATTTATTTGACAGAGAGAGATCTCAAGTAGGCAGAGAAGCAGGCAGAGAGAGAGGGGGAAGCAGGCTCCCCACCGGGCAGAGAGCCCGATGTGGGGCTCGATCCCAGGCCCTGAAATCAAAACCCGAGCTGAAGGCAGAGGCTTAACCTACTGAGCCACCCTGGTGCCCCTAAAAGTTTGGTTTTTGATTTGTCTCTTTTTTTCTTTATTCATTCTTTCATTTCTTATATTTCACATATGAGTGAAATCATATGGTATTTGTCTTTCCCTGACTGATTTATTTCACTTAGCATAATACCCTCTAGGTCCATTCATGGTGTTGCATATTGCAAGATTTCATTATTTCTTATAGCTGAGTAATATTCCATTGTATATATAGACCACATCTTCTTTATTCATTCACCTATAGACAACTGGGCTGCTTCCATATCTTGGCTATAGTAAATAATGTTGTAGTAAACACAGTTTTTTTTTTCTATGTTTGAGTAAATACCCAGTAGTGGAATTACTGGATCACATGGTATTTGCGGGGGGGGGTTGAGAGAGATAGTGCATAAGAGAGGTGGGGTGGGGCAGAGGAAGAGAGAATCTTAAGCAGGCCCCAATGCCCAGTGCAGAGCCCAATATGGTGCTCCTTCTCACAACCCTGAGATCATGACCTAAGCTGAAATCAGGAGTCAGAGGCTTAAATGACTGAGCCACGCAGGCACCTCCATATGGTATTTCTATTTTTAATTTTTTGAGGAAACTCTGTACTGTTTTCCACAGTGATTGCACTAATTTGTATTCCTACCAACAATGCACCCAGGTTCCTTTTTTCCTCCACATCCTCACTAACATTTGTTATTTCTTGTCAACACTTGACAACTCTTAATTGATTTATTCCCTTAAAAGTAAGGTTATTATTATAACTTTTTTACAAGCATCAAATATTTTGGGGAACAAAAAAATGGTATCTGAATCTGCTTTATTTTTTATAGATATTTTTTAAATGCAGTTTTAACACGGAGTCCACAAAGCTTAGAAAGAAAATGATAAAAACTGGAAGTAAGTCATTTGTATCATTTAGAAAACAACTGCAATTCAAAATTTCTTATCCTTGTTGCTATTTGTCTGTAGGTGAAATATTGAAATGACTACTAGTACGATGTCGTATGGCTTTCAGCTAGCCCAAATGCACCATTTTATGTTAAATCTGCTTCTGGTCTGTCTTCATTATTCTTCAGTAACTGAAGTAGTACATTACTCACTGGGGTGAAATACGTGATGGGAATTAAGGACTGCCTTGTTGTGATGGGCACTAGCTGATGTATGGAATTGTTGAATCACTATATTGCAAACCCAACCTAATATTACAGTATATGTTAACTAACTAGAATTTATTTTTTGTAAAGATTTATTTATTTATTTGAGAGAGAGCATGCAAGTGGAAGGAGGGGCAGAAGGAGAGGAAGAGAATCTCAAGCAGACTCTGCGCTGAGCGTGAACCCTGCAGGGCTTGATCTCATGACCCTGAGATCACAAGCTGAGCTGGTATCAGGAGTCAGACACTTGGGGTGCCTGGGTGGCTCAGTCATTAAGTGTCTGCCTTCAGCTGGGATCATGATTTGAGGGTCCTGGGATTGAACCCCACATTGGGCATTGGGCCCCCTGCCCAGCGGAAGTCTGCTTCTCCCCCTCCCCCTGTTTGTTTTCCCTCTCTGGCTGTCTCTCTGTCTAATGAATAGAATCTTTAAAAAGAAGAAGAAGAGTCAGATACTTAACTGACTGAGCCACCCAGGTGGCTTAAGTCTTTGTATATGAAAATACCACTCAAGTACAAATTGTCACAGCCAAAGGAAAGTTTTGTATTGATAAGTAGAAAAGAATTCAACATGAAGGTGACAGTTACCATTTTGAAGTTGAGACCTGCCAGCCTTATGGCAGTTAAATGTATTTTCCAATTCATAAAAGGTTAAAAACCAAAAAATGATGGTCAAAATGTTTATGACATGAATGGTAGGATTTTGAGTGATTTTTACTTTTTTTTCCCCGTTCATGTGTTATTGGACTGTTTTTCAATGATTATGATTATTAGCTAAGCTTAAAAGTGAACAATAATAGTGATTTCATTGTGGGATAAGTTAAAATGATAAGATGCTGTCACTTTATCACTTGGCTCCTGAAAATTATAATCATAAATGAAAACAAAGATTATAAAATTGAGATCTAGCTTTAAGTAGCATGCAGTCATCTTCTAGAATCTGGATGATGGTGTTTTCATATTTAATCACTGAGGTGACTACCCAAATAAGTAAATACAATTGCAAATAATTTTGTGTGAAGAACTCACAGGCCTCAGACAATATGTCCAAAATCCCTAGGGGCCCCTAGACCTGATTGAAGAAATACTTTATATTTTTTTGTGTTATCTGGAATTTTTATAATGAGCAAGATAAAAATGAAGTGGTACCTCTTATAGTCATCTACCTTCTCAGCACCCAGTCCTGGGTTCCTGTTCCTTTTTCAAGGTTTTCCCTCCCCATGTGTCTACTAGAGATGCTTTTGTCTCACAGGAAGGAGCTTTGGTACCCTATAGAACTGATGAAGAAATGTCCAGCTATGGGACATAACCATGACAGTTATTCTTATTATTTGGTCTGTTAAAGACCAAAGATTGGTGCCTAGTAGGAAGCCCAGTACAGCAGAGTCCAGGCTAGGACTGGGAGGGTGGAAGGGAGTTCATAGTTTTGTTTTATTTTATTTTATTTTATATTTCATTTTATTTCATTTTGAGAGTTCATAGTTTTAAAGCCAAAAGCCAAACACAATGGCTCCACGTTAGGAAAGCAGATTCTTGAGTGCTGCTGACTGGCTGCCAAAGTCTAGGTTGTGATAGGGGGAACACTGGGGCCCCAGGGGTCTCTGCTGCACTGTGGCTGCCCACCTGGGGATGACGGGTCTAATACCTCCACTGCATAGGTAATATGCTGAAGTCTGAATTTTGGAGCCCAACACAGTCTGTGGGCTAGATGGCCTGATCAGTATTAGTCAGCATCAAGAAGATGGTTTTAACCACCCACTTTACAAAGAGACTCAGAATGTTAGAGGAAACCTTAAAAAATCGGCTTTTTTCAAGTCGGGGAGAATGAGTGTTATAGAGATTACTGTTTGCCCAGTAGATCAGCTGGGATTGCCATCCAATTCTCTTGCTTTATCCCAGAGCTCTTTGAAATTACAACACCTTGCAAATTCATCTTCAATCAGAAACCACATTTCTTCCCCTTTCTGAAAACACCAACAGCATGCGAAGAGTCAACATTCAGCAAGAGAGTTCGGTGACACCCCACCCTGCACACACTGAACCGGGGTTTTGTCAAATGGTTGCCTTTCATAAACTTCTCCCCTTATTTCCTCTCTCTGGGTTCCCCAGAATATGACTCTGAGACTGGGATTCATATGATCCCAGTATTCAGAAATGCCCCAGGAAACCTGAAAGGGAATGGGGTAAGTAGGACAGAGAATGGTGAGAAATCGAGCAACAGTGTGATTCTGGCGAAGTCTGAAGGGGGAGAACTTCTGCCTGATCCCACAGGACACCTGTAGAATGGTAGCGACCCTTCACAGTTTTGTCCTTATGACTCTAGACCAAGATCATTAGATTCATACCCTTGCATTTTGGCCAAGGGCTGGCTTGCAAGAGCTGAAATGCCTGGGCACATCCAGCTCCTCCGTAGGTCAGCAAAACTGCTCCAGGAGAACAAGGGCAGCCTCTGCAGAAAGCTGGAGGTGCAGACCACAGAACTCACAGATACCAGAGAAGGGTCACGTGAAACAGGACAGGGGACCAGGGGAAGTGGGAAGCGGTGGTAGTGTCCACTACAACTCCCAGATTATTATACTCCAATCTGTCAAACAGTTTCCTTTTTTCTTCTATAAAACCAACTTAAACAGATACACAGAGTTGAACAAAATATATATATCATAAAAATGACTCCTCTAGGTCAGGGTCAATAAACTTTTTCCATAAAGATAGTAAATATTTTAGGCTTTATGGGCCATAAAATGTCTCTTGCAACTGCTCAACTCTTGCAAAAGCAACCAAGAACAGGTTGCTTCGTTAAAAAAAAAAAACCATAAACAGGTGAGGCTTCATTCCAGTAATACCTTATAGACACCGAAATCTGATTTTTATATGATTTTCATGTGCCGTGAAATAGTCTTCTGATTGTTTTCTGAACATTTAAAAATGTAAAAGCCACACATAGCTTGCAGTCCATGTGAACAAGAGGCAGTGAGTCAAATTTGACCTGGGAACAATAGTTTGCTAACTTCTGCACTAGATCAATGGCTTTCAACCTCTTTTGACCACCGTAAGAAAGGCATTTACTATTATATCATAACCTACAACATACATCAACCTACATACACATATGTAATTAAAACTTAAGTTTCAGTTTCGTATGTTTTCTATGAACTATGAACTGATTTTTTTTTCATGTTATTCTCTTGGTTTATTTTTATTTTTTTGGTTTTATTTTTAAATGCTGCCACAATCCACTGAACTGGTTATATATCTAAAACCATTTCTATATGCATACACACACACACACACACACACCATGTAATACAGTGTCGCAGAAGTTTCCCACTGAATTGTTTTTTCAACTCACCAGTGGGTCATGTGACCTCCACTCTGAAAACTTCTGCCTGAGATCAGTCAAAGTCTGTGCTCTAGGGGGTAGTGAGAGCACAGTCATGGTGGCTGTTTTGCCCTCATCCGCACTGACATTACTTGGAATTTCCCAGTAAATAACATAAAGACCAAAAAAAAAGATGTTATCACAAACCTGTCAAGGGCAGCATGACAGGATCACCTGCCTCAACCTGCCTGGCACCAGGTGTTTCAGGAAATTTCAGATGGTTCCTGTCTTTCTCAACGCAGGAAGCATGAATTTCATTTGAACGGAGCAGAATGCAGACCGAAGAGGGAATTTAAAGCGACTGCAGTCCACAGCCGCAGACCTCAAGTTTGGCAGGTTCAAAGGAGACTCTGGACAATTGGCATTAGAGCCTCTTTGTCACCAACGGAGGTTTATAAAGACTGTGATGACATCAAAGAGCGATGTCCTGGGATAATTCCGCTAAGTGCTGAAGACGGACCAGACCTTGGCTTTAAAAACAAACAAACAAACAAACACACACAAAAACACAGAACGATTCCCTGTGATTGGAGGACAAAAGATGCAGTTCCCAGTACTAACCGAGGCTCGCTTCACACTCTTCACCTGGCAGTTCAGGAGTCCTGACTGGCTCTGGAAAACAAGGAACTAGGTGTCCCATTGCCCATTGGCCTCTTGTCACTCTCCTCTGGCATTCCTGTCTTGCCTTCCTATCTAGATTTCAAGGGTGGGATGAGGGAGGTGGGAGGCAGACACTTGAAATCCTAACCCCGGGACGCCTGGGTGGCTCAGTTGGTTAAGCGGCTGCCTTCTGCTCAGGTCATGATCCCAGCGTCCTGGGATCGAGTCCCACATCAGGCTCCTCGCTCAGCAGGGAGCCTGCTTCTCCCTCTGCCTCTGCCTGCCACTCCATCTGCCTGTGCTCGCTCCTGCTCTCTCTCTAACAAATAAATAAATAAAATCTTTAAAAAAAAAAAAAAAAGAAGTGTTATTCCTGTTTCCAACGGTCTCCTCCTCACTTCCTGTTTTTCCCCAGCGCAATAATTGGGATGGTTGGGCCTCTTTCCTTCTCCAGCTTCAGTTCAGGTTTTCGATGTATTTGTATTGTGCACCTTGCCTAGATCCTGGGGACACACTGGTGAATGAGATAGGGACCTGCTTGTAAGGTGTATGGGATAGCTTTAGGCCCCCAGTTCAATGAGATGAAATGTGCAGAAGTTCTTTGTTGGGCATGAGGTTATTGATAATCGTGGTAATGTTAGCCATTAATCATTCCTCACGGGCATAGCTACCCTCTGTGTGGCAGGATTATGGTCCACTCAAAGAAGCCTCTTAACTTCCAAAGCCCCAGCTCTTTCCTCTTTAGATAGAAAAAGATGAAAACTCTTAGTAACTCTGTGGGAGAGAGAGAAAACAAAAAAACATTAACTGATGATAAGGATATAGAAAGCAATACTCAAAAAAAAAAAAAACTATTCTAGGATATCTTAAGTTGCAGATACTAAGAAATTTTATTTTCTTCTCTAAAACGGTCCCTTTGAAATACCTTAAAAATATGCCATAACGTACACATATTATGTTTTTGAGTTTTTGAGATATTTACTAATTTTTATAAATAGTGATTTAATTTTTCTGATTATAGAAGATCCAAATATATTCATTTTTTAAAATTTAAATAATAATGATAGGAAGTAAAATTTCCTCCAAACCTCACCTTACCCCATCCCCAGCTACATGTCTCTTTAGTCTTTATTTTGCAAATTGACATGCTTATATATGGACATTTTGGACAAGAATGGGATCTATCTATATTATATATGTAATATATATTTGTGATAACTTTCTTTAACTTTATAATATATTGTGGGCATCTTTCCATACAAACCTACCTTATTCTAGCAATAGTTTAATATTTTATTGTATGGCTATATAATTAAATGGTTCTTTTTGCTCTTAAGAATGCCATAGCTAACACCTTTAAGTATATGTTCATGTATGTGTGTGTGTGTGTGTGTATGTTATGTGTGTGTATGCAAATATAAGCATGGGATAAATTCTTGGAAGTGAAGTGATTGATTCAGAGTATGAACACAATATGCCAGATTACTCTTCCTCAATCAGGATATAAGGATTTCCCTGTGATCATGAAACACCATGCGTATCATAGATTTTTAAGTCTTTGCCAACCAAATTACAGGAAAATGAATCCTGAGTGTTACTTTAATTCACATACTCAAGATTGCTGTTAGTTTGATCATCTATACCCATGTTTATTAGCCACTTGCTTTTTTCATTTTTTATTGAAATATAATTCATATACCATAAAATTCTTCATTTTTAAACCTACAAGATCATACAACGACCACATCTACCTAGTTCGAAGACATTTTTTTTTTTTACTTTATTTAAGCTTTATTTAAACATATGATGTAACCCCACCACCCTCACCCAACCCCTCTTCCCCCCACCCCCCTCAGTTTGTTTTATGACATTAAGAGTCTCTTTTGGTTTTTCTCCCTCCCGATCCCATCTTCTTTCATTTTTACTTTTCCTACCACCTTAACTCCCACCCCCGTTGCATCTCCACTTCCTCATATCAGGGAGATCATGTGGTAGTTGTCTTTCTCCAGTTGACTTATTCGAAGACATTTTTATCATCCCAAAAGGAAACCCCATACCCATTAGCAGTCCCTCCCATCCCCCTTGCCCCAGTACCTAGCAGAGGCCTCTTATTTCCAAAGTCCCAGTGCACTAGTCACTAATCTATTTTCTGTCTCTATGGCTTTTCATATTCTAGAAATACAGAAAAAATAAGTACTTACCATATTTTTCCAAGGGAGCAACTGGCCTCATTGCTTTCCCTTGAGAAGTTCTTTACCTGAAGAGGTGTTTGGAGATTGAGGTGATAGAGATCGACATCAAGAGCGATCTGTAGGTGGTCGCTGAAGCCCTGAGAATGAATGAGTTATCTGGAAGAGAGTGTGCCGAGACGGCCAGAAGGAGGGCCAAGTCCTGGGCCTCCAGGAGTATCAGTCAGAGACTGAGAGAGGAGATGAGAGAGCAAAGAAAGTCACGAGGAAATAAATGAGTGTGGAGGACGGAAAAAGAAGTGATGGGGGTCACTAGCTGACAGAGGCAAGAGTTGCAAACCTGGAGTGCGAGAGTGCAAGAGTGGGGGCCTCAGCCCCTCAGCCTTAGCCGGTGTCCAGGAGAGCAGCTTGCTGAGCTGTGGGAAGCCAGACCAGCAGGATGGGCGTCACTGTGTAGGGAGAGAAAGGGGACAGCTCGTTTAGAAAATGTAGCAGTAAAGAGAGAAAATTAGAAGGGGACAAAAGGATCTAACAAAGACTTCTTTTGTTTCCAGGAAAAGAAAACTGGGAGAATCTTGCCATGATTTGGGGTTAAAAGCGAGGAGAATTTTGCTGCTAAGAGTAAGGACTTAGGAAGTTTAGTTAATTCCCATGCTGCTGGGATTTTATATCATAGGAAATTTTGAAAGCTCTGCTAGTGGAAACTAAAAGGGGGGAAAAGCCAAGCATTTAAGTGAGTTAATAGAGGTAAAGTGCTTCTAACAGTACTTGTGTTAGTTTTGGTCTCTGGGAAGCAGACAGTGAGGTGAAATTCAGAGTGCAAAAGATGATTGGGGGGGACGCCTGGGTGGCTCAGTGGGTTAAGCCTCTGCTTTCGGCTCAGGTCATGGTCTCGGGGTCCTGGGATAGAGCCCCACATCGGGCTCTCTGCTCAGTGGGGAGCCTGCTTCCCCCCACCCCCCAGCCCCTGCCTGCCCCTCTGCCTACTTGTGATCTCTCTCTCTGTCAAATAAATAAAAAAATCTTTAAAAAAAAAAAAAAAGATGATTGGGTATAACACCCATAAAAGATAAAAGGAAAAGGAGGCAAGACTGGGTAGGGAAAGCCTTCAGACTGTGATGCAGATCTGATGGCACTTCTACCAACCCACTGGGGAACTCTCGGGCAAAACTGCCCATCAGAAGAGTCCCAGGGGCACCTCCGTGGCTCAGTCGGTTAAGCGTCTGTCTTCTTCCCAGATCATGATCCCAGGATCCTGGGACTGAGCCCCAGGTTGGGCTCCCTGCTCAGTGGGGAGTCTGCTGCTCCCTTTCCTTCTCACATGTGTTCTCTCTTGCTATCTCTCTCAAATAAATGAATAAAATCTTTAAAAAAGAGAGAGAGAGAGAGAGATTGAGTCCCGGGCTAGGCAGAAATGACGTGGCTGTAAACAATGTGTGAGCTAGTGATGAGTGCTAAGGATGCAGGGATGGGTAGAGGTTCGAGGGTTTGTAAATTTAAATGGAGACAAAGAGGTGGTAGGAGGTAGGGATGGGATGGGTAGAATAGTAGTTGATGACATCCAACTGGATGAGGGTGGGCAGGGAATATCATATAGAGTCACTAAAAATTTGGCTTTTATATGAGTAAAATGAGAACAAATGCAGGGCTCTGAGCAGAGAAGTGACATTATCTAATTAATGTCTTACAAGGATCATGAAGGGCCATTAAGAAGAAGCTGAAGTAGTGCAGGCATGGAAGCAGAAAGATGATGATTCAGGGAGGTGATGGTGGAGATGGTGAGAGTCAGTCAGAGTCTGGATGTATCCTAAGTGGAGCCAGTAAGATTTTATGACGGATTAGGTATGGAATGTGAGAATTAAGAGGCATTAATAACAAAGCTCTGTGTAATAGTTCTCTACTGCTCTGTAACAAATTACTCCAAAACTTACAGAACTGTGAGGTAATAAATGGGTATTGTTTTTAGCTGCTAGATTTGTGGTAATTTCTTATGGCAGCCATAGAAAATGAATAAACCTTCCCAAGAAGCTTGCTCTATCTTTGACTAGCACCCATTGTAAGGAAATATTTCTTTATTTGTTGCTCTAAGATCTGTCACCGTGTTTCTTCCATTAGACCTAATTTTATTTCTTGGAGCCACATAGACAGCCCATCCTATATTTGAAGACAACCCTTCTGAGCCTTCCTTTCTTTGAATCAAAGATTCCCTCTGTATTCTCCACCCTGGTTATTATTCTCAAATATATCATGTTTAATTTAGGTCTCTGGACTTACATTCTAGACAAATAGGAATTTACTGTAACTGCAGTGTGTCTGAAAGCCTTTGCAGATTTGGAGTGTCTCACTCCTCCATTATAAAGGAGAAATTTTCCATCTTTATTATCGAAGATAAACATTATTTTATTGGTCATTGGCCATTCTATTGTCCATAATAGAAAAGCATCATTTAGAATGAACTGGAATTGAGGAAAATGAAGTAGAAAATTGTCAGGAAGGTTTCAGAAGGATGAATCTGCATGAACATTATAGATTGTGGTACTTAATTAGGATTAAAATTTGATACTTAGGTAGTTAACAGAAATTTCCCCAAGTGAAGTAAGCTCAGTGAAAATCAGCAGCATCTGGGAATGAAAATGTTGAATCTCATCTGTGCAGCTAGGCATCAGAAGGAAAAACTTTCCTTCCTTGGTTCTTGGAACATGGGGCAGGACCAAGAGCTTTGCCAAGACACTGGGAAAGATAGGTGGGACCAGTTCATGCTATGGTCTTTAACTGGGAGCTCCTGATATCTCCCAGATGCATGACTCATGGACAACAAGAACAAAAAAATGGATAACATGACAGGGGGGAAAAAAACCCTTAAAAGTTGAAAAACAGGAAAACTAGTAGGGGGAACAACATCCAAATGATCGTTACAATGATTAACTAGTCAATTAAAAGGTAACTTTGGGGACGCCTGGGTGGCTCAGTTGGTTAAGCAGCTGCCTTCAGCTCAGGTCATGATCCCAGCGTCCTGGGATCGAGTCCCACATCGGGCTCCTTGCTCGGCGGGAGCCTGCTTCTCCCTCTGCCTCTGTCTGCCTGTGCTCACTCTCTTTCTCTCTCTCTAACAAATAAATAAATTAAAAAAAAAAAAATTCTTGGGCGCCTGGGTGGCTCAGTGGGTTAAGCCGCTGCCTTCGGCTCAGGTCATGATCCCAGAGTCCTGGGATCGAGTCCCGCATCGGGCTCTCTGCTTAGCAGGGAGCCTGCTTCTCCCCTCCCCTCTCTGCCTGACTCTCTGCCTACTTGTGTAATCTCTGTCTGTCAAATAAATAAATAAAATCTTTAAAAAAAAAAAATTCTTTAAAAGGTAACTTTGAAGATACACTGACATAAGAGAAGTGGGACTATTGGGAATACTTTGAAAGTCACCAAGAAAAACTAAATTGAATGAGCAGACAGAGTGGGTAATTGTCATGTTCACTTTGTATTACAATTGAGCAGTTTCCAGTTTCATACATATATGGGTATTTTTCCTCAATTAAATTTTTAGCTCTTTTGGAAGAATGGTTGTGTCTTATTATTTCTTTGGATAGTTAGTACGTGATTAATGAAACTACTTGAAAAATACTCAATTAATTGAACTGAATGAAATTGCCTGTTGACAGGCTGAATAACAAATGAAGACATTGTTGTTCTAATTAGAATACAGTTCCTTGGAAGAAAGCTAGATTGAGTCTGAAGAAACCACATTTTCCTAATTCTTCCATCCCTCCTTCTTAAATGACCCATTGCTCTGGTGTGTTTTTCCAAGTATGGTCCGAGGACCTGATGTGCCAGGGTCGAGAGACCCCCCCATGAGACTGCCATGGAGACACGGAGCCGAATGCAAGCACAAGGTTTCTTTATTGAGAGCATGCCTGGGCACGGACCCACATCCAACACACTGATGCAGCTGGTGGAGGAGGTAAGGCCCCGTACCCCTTATGAGTGCAGCTTATAAAGGCAAAAACCACAAAGTATCACACGCAAAATCACACGCATAGGTGACCTTTAACAGGATTGGTGCTGGGGTTGCTTAAGCTGTGCTGTTCAGCGGGGATTGGCTACTTTGTCTAGGGGATATTTTTTTGAAAGTTGTTTGTCCTGAAAGTTGTTTGTCCAATGGTTGTGGTTGCTGTTGCTCAACTGATTATCGGGGCGGGCCAGGGGCCTCTTATCTGGTAAGGCCAGGGGCGGGAGGTTACACAAAATGGAACCTTCTTTCTAAGATGGAGTCACTTTGGTTCTACATTCTCCCCTATGCGTGGTGACTATTCAATCATGAACTATTGCTGGGTAGCATGTTGTAAGTTCGTAGTAAGTATGAGCGCGCTGGACCATCAGTTGGATGGTACTCAGCCTTTCCTTCATGAATTGGACCAAGTGGTTTAAGATGCATGGTCCAAAGGCCAGTAACAATATCAGGATAATCAGGGGTCCTAATAAGGTAGATATTAACGTGGTGAGCCAAGGCGAGCTATTAAACCAGGATTCGAACCAGCCTTGTTGTGCTTCCCGTTCCTTCTTTCGTTTTGCAAGGCCCTCTCTAACTTTGACCATGGAATCTCTAACCGCTCCTGTGTGGTCTGCATAAAAACAGCATTCTTCTCCCAGGGCAGCACATAGACCTCCTTGCTGGAGGAATAAGAGGTCAAGGCCTCTTCTGTTCTGAAGTACTACTTCAGATAGGGAGGTGAGAGATTTCTCTAAATGGCTGATGGAGTTTTCTATCCTTTCAAGATCCTCGGTCTATAGCCGCCCTTAGGGAAGTTATTCCTCTCTGTTGGGTAGTTAAGGTGGCTATGTCTGTCCCAGCCCCCGCAATGCCCAGGCCAAATAGGGTTGCGACCGTTAGAGCAATGAGGAGTTCTCTTTTAGTTCTTAGGTGGTCATCTGGGTCCCAGTGGGAGTACATGCTTTCCTCAGGGTGATATAGAATATGGTGCATAACAGTTACCAAAATGCAAAATTCTTGGGAGGCATTAAAGACTGCTACTGAGGGGCGCCTGGGTGGCTCAGTGGGTTAAAGCCTCTGCATTCAGCTCAGGTCACGATCTCAGGGTCCTGGGATCACGTCCCGCATCGGGCTCTCTCCTCGGTGGGGAGCCTGCTTCCCTCTCTCTCTCTGCCTGCCTCTCTGCCTTCTTGTGATTTCTGTCTGTCAAATAAATAAATAAAATCTTGAAAAAAAAAAAAAAGACTGCTACTGAGAGGCAAGGGATTAGGCTGGCTTTGGGACATATCCACCATCCATTGTTCCTTGGTGCAAGAAGCCATTTGGTACCCTTAATGTGTGGACTGGTTTCTATGAGGGCGCAAGAGCCTCTTTCGTTAGTGGGCACTGTTCCTAGACAGAGATCTTGGCCCTGTACAGACTGCAGGGTCAGCTGATTTTGCGGCTCTGCCAGGGGCATTGGGAGGGGTCAGACTCTGAAGAGGTGTCATAGGTGCTATTGAGACCTATAGCCTCATAAAAAGGGGGTCTAACATCATAGCATAGCCAACAGGACAATGTGGAGTTAGGGTTGGTGGCATTAAGAACTCTATAGGTTGCAGTTAATAATTTCCATAATGGGTCTTCACTCATGGGTACTGGGCTAGTAGGACCTGAGGTTCTGGGTGAGCTATTTTTGGGAGTGGTGGGGGCTGCTTGTGAGGGAGGAGGTTTGGGCCTCGGAGTCCTAAACTTGGGGTTCAGTACTTGGTTGGGCCCAACTCTTGTTTTAGGTTCAGCAGGTTCTACTTTGAGTTTGATTATTAGGGTTGAACCTGCATGTCCACCATATTTATAAAACACAAGCCCCCAAATTTTTCCCTGTATCCATCTGAGTACATCTGTATCTGTATCTGCCATATACTGAGTTTGGAAGGTGACCCTAACTCTATCTGCATCTGTGGGTCTGCAACCCCAGTTGGGAAGTTCAGGTCTCCCTCGAGGACCTCCGTTTACAAAGGCAAATTTTACCAGGTCTGATTGGGATACCCCCCATTTCCAATCACCATCGGTGGACATGACACACGACCATTGTTTACAGAAGGAGTATTGGATCCCCCCACATTGTTTTTGTTTATCTTTGCGGTTGCCTGGACAAGCATAAAAGCCATAACTCTGGGCGAGTTCTGGGGCATGCCATTTGTACTCAGGGTTGATGTCTCTAAAACAAAAATATAGGTCTGGCCACCAAGTTCCCAGGGGGGCAATATCAGTGGTTTGGCTAAGGATCTGCTGGGTCACCCCGTCTTGAAGTATCCAAGTTTGTTTGAAGGGTTGATGGGGGGAAAAGTATGAGCCTGAGGATAGTGTTAGCGATAGGAGGGACGTGAGATAGCAACAGAAGGAGTCCCAGTATTACTGCCAGCGCTGCACCTTGATTTTGAGCAGGTTGGAGGGATGTCGTATAGCTTCCCAGTGTTCGTCTGCGTAGTCCTCCTCGGGGGCAAAAGGATCTGCTGGGCGGACGTGGGTGTAATGGATCCATGTCCCCATGCCGTCCACCTTCAGGGCGGTTGGCGTGGTCATTATGATGACAAATGGTCCCTTCCATCGGGGTTCTAGGGTCCCGTGGTGATGACGACAAACAAAGACCCAGTCCCCAGGTCGGAACCTGTGGGGTTCAGGAGGGGGACCAGATTCATATAAGGCTTGAAGTTTGGGCCAGACATGTTTGTGGGCTTTCTGAAGTCTCTGGAGGGATTTGAGGACATCCTGGTCATCTATTTCAGCTAGGAGCTGGGACTGAAGGTTAGGAACAATGGGAGGCGGGGTCCCGAACATGATTTCAAAGGGGGTTAAGCCCATCTAATAAGGTGAATTTTGCACCCGATACAAGGCAAAGGAGAGGAGAGACACCCAGTCCACGCCAGTCTCTAAGGCCAATTTGGTTAAGGTCTCTTTTAGAGTTCTGTTCTGCCTGTCCTGAACTTTCTATCTGTCCTGAACTTTGGGGTCTTTATGCACAATGTAATTTCCAATCAATCCCCAATACGGTGGCCAATCCCTGACTTACCTGGGAGACGAAAGCTGGGCCATTATCTGACCCTATCATTACTGGAAACCCATACCTCAGCATTATTTCCTCTAATCGCACTTTAGCCACGGCGTGAGTGGTTTCGTGCCTGGTGGGGAACGCCTCCGTCCATCCTGAGAAAGTATCTACAAAAACAAATAGATATTTATAGCCATATTTTCCAGTTTTGATTTCAGTGAAGTCAACTTCCCAATATGCACTTGACTTTTTCCCCTGCAGTCTGGATCCAGGATTTTTAGCATTGGGGTAAGCATTTGTCATCTGGCAGGCCTGGCAATCGTTAACCAAGTGTTCGATGGCTTGGTTTCCGTCTTGTATTTTTACCTTTGCATGTCTTAGTAAGTCCTGCATCCGACGGATGCCCACATGGGAAGTTCGGTGGATTTTGGTAAGAATTTTGAGACCAAGCTGTTTTGGTAATATTATTTTGCCATCTGCAGTTCGCCACCATCCCTCTGAATATTGAGTCATAGGCAGAGTTTCAATCCAAATAATGTCCTTCTCAGAGTAGTGGGGATTCTCTGGCAGAGCAGGGGACCCGGGGTCCACTAGGATGGGGGCTATAGTGGATTGTAAGGCCACTTCGCGGGCAGTTCGGTCCGCTAAGTTATTTCCCCTCTGTATTGGTCTGTCCCCCTTTTGGTGACCCGGGCAGTGTATGATGGCCAATTTTGGGGGGGGCCCCATAAGGCCTGCAGAAGGTCTAATATTTCCTCCTTATTTTTAATTGTTTTTCCTTCCGCTGTTAGGAGACCTCTTTCCTTATATATGGCCCCGTGGATATGGGCCATGGCAAAGGCATACCGGCTATCTGTATAGATGTTGACCTTTTTTCCTTGTCCCAATTGCAAGGCCTTAGTTAGGGCCTTGAGTTCAGCTCTCTGTGCTGAGGTTCCCGCCGGCATGGGTTCCGCCCATATTACCTTATCGCTGGTTGTCACTGCCGCCCCTGCATACTGGAGTCCATCGCGGACATAGCTGCTGCCATCGGTGAACCAGGTCTCCTCTGCATCGGAGAGGGGTGTATCTTTAAGGTCTGGCCAGGTACAGTGTGCATGGGCCAAAATTCCGGAACAGTCGTGTAGCGGAGCATCCAGGTCCGGATCCGGCAGCAAGGTCGCGGGGTTCAGGGCTGTGGGAACCTGGAAGGTTATCCTGGCAGGGTTAAGAAGCAGGGCCTGGTAATGAGTCATTCGTGCATTGCTTAACCAGCAGTTGGGTGGTTGCTTTAAGACTCCTTCTAGGGCATGGGGGGTGGCGATGATGAGGTTTTGCCCTAGGGTCAGCTTATCTGCATCCTTAACCAACAAAGCCACGGCCGCGATAATTCCGAGGCAAGGTGGCCATCCTGCAGCCACAGGGTCCAGTTTTTTTGACAGGTAGGCCACAAGTCTTTTCCATGGGCCTAACATCTGGGTGAGAACACCTTTGGCTATCCCTTTATGTTCATCCACATACAGGTGGAAGGGCTTAGTTATGTCCAGCAACCCAAGGGCCGGGACTTCCAAGAGTCTCCTTTTTTAAGGTGTTAAAGTCCTGCTGCTCATTTTCTGTCCAGGCAAAGTCCTGTTTCTCTTTAGTAGCCTCATACAAGGGCTTAGCCAGCTCAGAGAACCCAGGGATCCAGAGGTGGCAAAACCCAGTGGTGCCCAGGAATTCTCTAACCTGCCTCGAGGAAGTAGGTGTGGGAATTTTTAACACAGTCTCCTTCCGGGCGTCTGACAGCCATCTCTTGCCCCCTTCTAAAATGTACCCCAGGTATATTACCCGTTGTTGACAGATCTGGGCCTTTCTGGCAGAGGCTCGGTATCCTAGGTCGCCGAGTGTCTGTAGCAAACGGCCCGTGGCTCTGGAGCAAGTCTTCTGATCAGACGCAGCCAATAACAGGTCATCAACATATTGCAACAAGCTTATGTCCAGGTTCTGGAGGCAATATGCACTCAGGTCTTCGTGCAAGGCCTCATCAAAGATAGTAGGGGAGTTTTTGAACCCCTGAGGCAGTCTAGTCCAGGTCAGTTGGCCACTGACCCCAAGTTCCAGGTCCTGCCATTCGAAGGCGAAGTATGGCTGGCAGACTAAAAAAAAGCATCTTTTAAGTCCAGAACTGTATACCATTGCTGGTCTGGAGACAGGGTGCTGAGGAGGGTGTAGGAGTTGGGTACAGTGGGACGGATATCCATCACCCGCTTATTGACTTCCCTCAGGTCCCGTACAGGTCAATAGTCGTTGGTGTGGGGTTTCTTGACTGGGAGTAGGGGAGTGTTCCAGGCCGACTGTATAGGCTTTAAAACTCCAAGTTCTAATAGCTGCCTTATGTGGGGGGTGATTCCATGTTTGGCCTCTAGAGGCATGGGGTATTGGCGAACCTTTACAGGATCCACTCTGGGTTTGAGTTCCACATAGACTGGCAGGCGATGGGATGCTAGACCCATGACACTGGTTTCGGCCCAAGCCGAAGGAAAGGCCTGCAGCCAGGTTTGCATATCTGGATCCATGTCTGGGGACTTTGGTGGAGTCTGTATTCCTCTGCCAGGGCACTGGTAACCATGACCTGAACGGGGGCTCCACTAGGATGGAGTAGCTTTGCCCCGTCATTTGAAAATTGTATCTGAGCTTTCATTTTTGTGAGTAGGTCTCAGCCAAGGAGGGGATAAGGACATTCTGGGATCACCAGGAAAGAGTGGGTTACTCGTCCCATTCCTAAGTCTACTGTTCTTCAGGTAGTCCATGAATATAATTTGGTTTCGGTGGCCCCTTGCACCAGAGACCTTTTTCCTGAAATATCCCCTCCTGGCTCTAATAATACTGAGTTTTCTGCTCCTGTATCGACCATGAAATCGATCTTCTTCCCCTCCACCTTCAAGGTTACCCTGGGTTCGGGGAGGGGAGCCGAACCCCGACTTCCCTAATCGCTGTCCACATCCAGTTGCAAGATCTTGGTCCTACGCTGGTTTTTAGGACAATCTTTGGCCCAATGACCTTCCTCTCTACAGTAGGCACACTGATTTTTTGCCTAACCTGGGTCTCTGATTGGTCGTTTGCTGATGCCCGACAGTCTCCGGCTGTCCTGTAATAGCGGCCAGGACTTTTGCCAGGTCTCGGCTATATTTTTCCTGTTGGGCTTCCAAAACATGCACTAAAAACCTTTCCTGCCTTTTTTCCTTTTTGAGTTCCTTTTCTTCTGCACTGTCCCTACTATTGTATACCCTCTCAGCCACCGTCAACAAATCTCTGATATCTCTTTCCCCCAGCCTGTCTAAAATCTGGAGCTTCTTTTTAATATCAGTGGCAGCCTTGTTCACAAAAGTGAACGTGAGGGTCATCTGCGCCTCCAGAGCTTCAGGATCATAGGGGGCATATTGCCTGAAGACATCCTGTAGGTGTTCCAAGTAGATTGCCAGACTCTCCTCAGGCCCCTGTCTAACGTCATATACCTTACCCATATTGGCCGGCTTCCGAGCAGCCACCTTGAGACCCGCCAACAGAGTCTGGCAATAGACTTTGAGTCTCTCCTTACCTTCTGCCATATTGTAGTCCCAGTTTGGCCGTGTGGTTGGGAAGCTCCCGTCTATGATAGCCGGGTCAGTGGTGGGGACTCCCGTGGGCCCTGGGACTAGTTTGCGGGCTTCCATGACAATGCCGTCCCTCTCTTCCGTACTGAAGAGGATCTGGAGTAGCTGTTTGCAATCATCCCAAGTGGGCTGATGAGTAAAAAGGACAGTTTCTAGGATATTAGTCAGATTCTCAGAGAAGAGGGCATTTTGAGCTCTCCAGTTACAGAGGTCACTAGTGGCGAAGGGCCAATAGTGATAGGGTTGGTTACTGGCTTCATCCGGTGGGCCAGCAGGTCTCAAAGGGAGGGCCACTGAACTGGAGACCGTAGGGTTTTGGGGTTGGGGAGTTGCTCCCCGTCTGCTCCGGGTGCCTTGCGCCGGGCCCATCGGCTCAGCTTATCCTGCCCCTGTGCCTGCGGTGGCAGCTGGGGCCCCTGGAACTTCTTGAGGAGGGGCATACAGGGGCGGAAACAATTCCTCCTCAGGGGTTTCGCCCTGGAAGATTGGTGGTGCATTTGGGGGGG
>RCUC01127790.1:0-33030 GCA_003697995.1 Taxidea taxus jeffersonii
ACACACACACACACACACACACACACACACACTATGTATGCACACACACTGGACCAAAAGAGACAGAGACTATTAAAGATATGATATTACCTCTGCTCCTCCAGTTTCTACAGGGAGGAAACGGCTCAGAAATCTGCTCTGAAACCAAAGGGTATATCCTTCAATAGCTTCTTCAGAAGTGGCCAAGGAGGAAAATCTCCCACACAGGTGAACCATGAACAGTGTAGAACCATGAACTGAGGATCCACTTTGAGAAAGCAGAATGAGGACCTAATCAAAGAATAGATTTTACAAGCTAATATTTTCCCAATAAGTTGTCAGATTGCTAAAAGTCATATACCACCACATACCTTTAGTTTCCCCCATTCAAAAATGTTTAACAATCTAAATGTCACTCAAGACCCGGAAAGGGAGACATCATTTCTACGGCTCATCTGGGGACGTCAGAGGGAGGTTATAAAGTTAACTTGCTCTCAGATAAACTTTCAACAAAAGGGAAGGTCGAGTTTGTTATCTGCTTGTTCCAGTGGAGGAAAGTAGAACACTTATCTCATCCAAAGGAATCCCACAATCCAGCCACAGAGAGAGGCCAGCTGGGCAGGTGCATAAGCTTGTACAGCCCAGGGTGTATGAATAAGCCTGATTCTGGAAAATATCCTATGGAAATATGTTTTCCTGCTGTGGACTAAGAGGCAGTCTGTGCACTGTGGCTACGGATGTATGTGAATGGATTCGCTCTCTGGGATACTTTCTGGGGTAACTCTTTAGTATAACTCTACTATACTTTTAGATTCTGAGTCATGGGAAACCAGATTCTTACCATTTGGGGCTCACCTTGCGGCTGCTGGTTGTGTGCTGTTTGAAGAACGGCTAGAGTTCTGGCATCTTGAGCTGCCAGGCTTTCACGTGGACACTGCACACAGGGGAGGGAATGGAGACAACATGCTGGCCTGTGAAGCTGACACTTTCTTCACCACTCTTCCCATTAGATAACAGATGAATAAAGGCCCAGAGGGGTCCGGCCCCTCTGAGATAGGGTAAGTGTGTGTATTTGTGTCCAAATCTTGGAGTCCCGCATTCTAAAACGCATGTATTTTCCATGATGCCACTTTATCTCAATAAGCATATTGAATTTAAGCCAAATTATGTCTTTTAATATCTTCTTTTTTGATCAATGAACCTGTTAGTCCATTTCTTAGCTATCTGGTACCAAAAAAAACTTACATAATCGATGATGTCTGACCTTATGTTATGACATGGAATAACTCCATTGCATATTAGGTTTAAAAAATTGTAGGGGCACCTGGGTAGCTCAGTGGGTTAAAGCCTCTGCCTTCGGCTCAAGTCATGATCTCAGGGTCCTGGGATCGAGCCCCACATCGGGCTCTCTGCTCGGCAGGAAGCCTGCTTCCCTCTCTCTCTCTGCCTGCCTCTCTGCTTACTTGTGATCTCTGTCAAATAAATAAACAAAATCCTTAAAAAATTGTAGACACATACACAGGTACGTTAAGCATGGTTGCATTTTGGTAAAATCTTGCATGCGTGCATGCATGTACGTGTGTCTGTTTGCCTGAATTCCCAAAGGTATATACATACATGTAAATAATGCTGACTTGCATGATAGAGTCACAGGTAATCTTTACCTCTCTTTTTGTTTTTCTGTTCTGAATTACCTCTTTTTTTTTTCTTTGAAGCAACTCCTATGTTTCACTTGTACAAACAGATAAAACAATTTAGTTATTTCCATTTTGGAAAGAAAAATCTCTTGAATATGTTTGATCCTTTGTGAGTCAGGATTTCAGTATTATAAGAAAAGCCTGGGATTAGGTAAAACTAGCAAAGCTGTTTGAAATGAAACAAGGGCTGGGTGAGGTTCCCACAAACCCCAGCTCTAGTATATCTGTCATGTCCACCTGTGGCAAGGTGTGATTTCTGAGTGACCCCAGTCTCTGCTACCACGATCCACTATATGTGGATAGCCTCTTACAGCTGAGGTCCTTCTCTCTGATCTTTTCTTTCAACCCAAGCACCATCTGTAGAAAGAAGAAATTCAGGAGTTGTTTTTTCCATATTTAGGTCGAGAAAATGAGATTCAGAGACATTGAGTGACGTGCCAAGACATCCTCTGCGTTGAGCGATGGTGTGGCAGGAGCATTGAGAGAGGGTAACTGAAGGTTATGTATCTTC
Source organism: Taxidea taxus jeffersonii (assembly GCA_003697995.1). Classification (NCBI taxonomy): domain Eukaryota; kingdom Metazoa; phylum Chordata; class Mammalia; order Carnivora; family Mustelidae; genus Taxidea; species Taxidea taxus. The sequence goes on from RCUC01127790.1 coordinate 2,188, forward strand.
ATTACTCCTGTCTTTGCAATTTGTTTTCTTTTCTCTAGCTTCCCTCAGGAGAATTAGATACTCCCATCTCTGAGAACTATTACACATATCTCTCACTCTAATAAAGCATTCGTTTACATGTGTCTTCTTGAGGAAAGACAGCATTTCAATTCCATAGTACTTACGTTAAGTCCTGATATGTAGCTGGTGCTCAACAAATGCTTATTGAATGAATATGGGTCTTACATCTTGGAGGCCTAAAGTGCAAAAGCAATTTCAAAAGAGAACTAAAGAAAGGATAGGACCCTTTCATTAAGATTATGGAGCCCCAGGAGGTGGGGCATGAAGGTTGGGCTCTGACCCCTACATAACTCCTAAATACAGGCATTCCTAACTCTCTCTTGATGTGCTGGAACCGGCTCATACTGGCTTATAAGGACTGACGCTGAAATTATAAAGAAGATTGTGAACCAATTAGGTTCATGTTAACAACTTGCAGTTGGCTATGGTGGAAGTACTTATACCATGGAAATTAACAAAAGATACCAATCAGGATTTTTAAAAACATTCCTGGACCGAGGACTTCAGTAATCTGTTTATCTGTCGCCACTATAAACCTGGTGCTCACACTCTCCTCTCCCCCTGCTCAACCTGCAGTAGCAAGTGGATGGGGTTCATCATGCATGTCTCTATGCAGGACAGGAAGCACACACTAGGGGCACTGGGAGAGGTTAAAGGGGTAAGTGACTTGTTCTGCTTTTACCTGGTGCCTTAAGGCAGAGAGAGGATGTGAACCATGTCTTTCAACCGTGCCAATGCTTCTTCAACACAGTCATATCAGGAGTCTTTAGATATTTGGAGGTAAAGGTCAACTCCTTCACCTGCCTGAGTGGGTGTTATCATCTGGAGAGCAGTTTTACCAGAAAGGCACGTTTTCACATTGACCTCTGCCAGTGTCGTTGCTGATGGCAGTACTTACAATGTGCCCACACATGTGCTAAGCATGCTAAGCATGTTCATATACAGTGTCACTTAATCCTTGCGACAACTCTGCAGTGACAGAAATAGGTAGCCACTGTCGAGCAAGAACTTTGTGTGCTTGACCTTATGCTAGACTCTAAGCATATTGGGGGTGAGATGAAGATTCCCTGCCCTGGAGGAGCCCACAGTCTGGGAGTGGAGATGAATCATAAGCAGATAATCTCGGCACAGTATAGTCGGCGCAACCTGTACCTCAACAACAACAACAACAACAGTGTGAAAGATAATAATAAGAGGTTGCTCGCTCCTTACTAGGTATCAGACACCATTTGAAGCATTTGACATGTATTATCTCATTTAATCCTTCCTTATGGGTGAGCTACCATTATTATCCCCATTTTAGAGACAAGGAAACTGAGTTACGGAAAGAGAAAGACTGAAGAATGAAAGGCTAAGATTGCATCTTCCACAGCCATACCACACTACTGATAAAACAGAAATTTCTGTTTGGTAAATAAGGAGTTGAGATAGAAATAGGTAAAGCAGGTGCTTAAACTGACAGAGCTATAAGTGGGAGAGATTGGGTTTAATCCAGGACTGTCTGGCTTCTGATCATATTGATCATGGAGCTGACAGTGGTAATGGGGAAAATCATGTCACTGCTCTGGTATTAAGGCTTCTCAGGCAGACATGTTCTCAGAGCAAATGAGCTGGAGATCATTAATTTCCTTCCATGGACAAAGTCAGGTTATATGGTCAAAAGCTGAAGAACCAGCTGAGTCAGAGACCACAGTAGAACTGAGGTCTCCCTGCACATCCTTGGACCTTCTTCACTGCTTTCCATAAGCTGTCCTCTCAGGAGGATACAGAGTATAGCCACTTGGACTACTGATCTGTTTAGTATCATTTCCAGGACATAAGATGGGGAAGACTTAGGAGGCCTGAATTAGAGCTATGATTTCTGAGCATTCACTGTTTGATCTTAAGCCTGCCTCTTCCTTCCCTCCCTCAAGGTAAAATGGTGTGCATTGGGGAATAGGTTGAATGATCCCTCAGTGCCTTTCAGAGCTAATATCATATTCTAAGTTTAGCTGGGAAGACAGAGTTTTCTGAGAAAGAGTCACACTCTGTAGCTTTGGATGGGAAAGAGCTTTATGACAGGAGATTTGGTGGAATTAAGAAATCAACTGAGCATCGCTGAGCAGGCCTTGAATGGAAGAATACTGGCAGATCCTCAGGGATACAGTAATTAAAGAATAAGCAGATTTAGAAATTAAAGATTTCTAAGAGAGATGTCAGCAAAAAGCAGTGTATGTGCCTGCAGTGTTGAAATGACCTGCTTGTAGGTTTATAGGTAAGGGAAACAGAGACAGAGCCTATGGGATAGAGAATGGTTATAGAGAAATTCATATGGAAGAAAAATAGTGAATCAGAGCCAGACCAATCCAATGAAACAATGCTGGAGAATACTAAAGTCAGGTGGAGAACTTCCACTGGGAGTTACTGAATATGAGGAACAAATGAGATTGGGAGAAACCCTCATGGTCTTTTCTGAATCTTCATACCAGTGATGGTAAAAGAACTTCAGGGTTTGGAGGTGTTGTATTTTTCAGTTTATAACAGACTGGAACTACCACTTTATACTTTGGCATCACTTGCTAGAGGTGGGCGTGGTCATACCTAAAAATGAACACAATGCAGAGGAAAGTTAGGACTGAGAATTAAAATAAGACTTAAGGCATTATTTGAGGTCCTAGATATAGCTATTCCTGAAGCCATACTTTTTCTTGCAAGGACTCATCAATACCCCTAACTTCTTTTCTGCTTTAAGTCTTAAATTGTGTTTCATTTGCAATCAAAAGAGTCCTGGTGCCTAACATAAACTCATGATTTTCTTGTAAGTATGGATCCATACACATATACACTGAAAATGCCTAGGGAAAAATGTGTCCATAGTATTGAACATTACATGGTCTAGATCTCAATTTCTAATTACTATTATCCAGTAAGGAGTCAGCTGTTCTTGAGGAAATGGTTGATTTGTGGTCTAAGACAGAGAAAGTACAAGGTAACCCTGTGCCGTGTTGTGCCAGAAAGCAAGAAAGAACTAACAACCAGTGAACCATTTCCAAAGAACAGGGGAGCAAAGAGAAGAGGCTCCCACTGGTCAATTTTCGGAAGTTTAAGCATCAAAAACAATAATGACAGGGATGCCGGGCTGGCTCAGTTAGAAGAGCATGTGACTCTTGATCTCGGGATTGTGAGTTCACTTGATCTTAGCCAAAAGGCCGAGAAGTGATCGGGATTGTGAGTTCGAGAGCTGCATTGGATATAGAGATTACGTAAATGAATAAAAAAGACATAAAGAAGGAAGTAATGACAGTAACTATAGTCATTACATTTTTAAAAAATCCACAAGTCTATAATGATGAAAAAGAAAGAGAGAGGAAAACAAAAGGGGAAAAAATCTCTTTGGTACAGAAGAATAACATCAGCTTGAATATGTAGAAAGAATTGCAGAATTAGGAAAAAAAACAGGCATTTTCATTTATTTTGGCCCTGATCATCAATAGAAGAAAAAGCCATTCAGTAAAAAGTTTGGGAGAAACCAGATATTCCATGATGCCAAAAGACTTCTGCCCCAGCAACCCCACAGATAACTTCCTAGCAATAAAGGAATCATGGGCCATCTTAAATATTGGCTACCATCCTAACCAAATGATCAAACTTTGCCTTACTGATAGCAGGAAAACCCAACATTGTTTTTCTCCTGTTGTGATATAATGTGGCCTTGCCGAAATGTTCAGCTTGAATCTAACCAAGGCTTTTAGAGCCAATGCTCAATTTACAGAAAGTATAGGAGCTGGGAGGTGGGGGGATCCCAAAATGTTTAATGACACAAGGAGGAAACAGTTAGATAAATACAGATGTGGAAAACTCTATAAGACCATTGTCCCAGGCTCTCCCAGAGAGCATTTGTTAGTTGGGAAGAAAAAAAAAATTAAGGTTGGTAGGTTTGTTTTAGATAAAAGAGACTGAAGAAATACAATAACCAAAGACAAGCCATAAAACTTTGATAAGATATTGATTTTTTGAAAGATTTTATTTAGAGAAAGAGGCAAATTCTATGCTGAGTGTGGAGCCCAATGTGGGGTTCAATCTCACGCCCTTGAGATCACGACCTGAGACAAAACCAAGAGTCAGAGACTTAACTGACTGACCCACCCACCTTTCCCAATAGGATACTAACTTAAATAAAAAATCTCCGGGAAGACTCTGAGGGCAATTGAAGAACTGTAAATATGGGTTGTTAGATTAAATGTGAAAAAATAGTGTACTTGTGTGGTAAGGGTGTTGTGGCTATTTATACAAGAATGTCTTTTGTTCTTAGTGGAGGCATGCCGACATGTTTTGAGAGGAAAGATCATTATTTCTGCATCTTACTTCCATATGGATCAGGAAAAAAATGTATGTATTTGTGTACATGGGTATAGTGAGATAGAGAAACCATTTCAAAATCTTGGCAATTGTTAGAAGGTATACAAGTGTTCATTGTACTAGCTCAGAGGTCAGCGATTTTTTTTCTGTAAAAAGTAGACTACGTCGCAAATGGTAAGATTTCATTAGCGAAATAAGTCAACTGGAGAAAGACAACTACCACATGATCTTCCTGATATGAGGAAGTGGAGATGCAACGGGGGTGGGAGTTAAGGTGGTAGGAAAAGTAAAAATGAAAGAAGATGGGATCGGGAGGGAGACAAACCAAAAGAGACTCTTAATGTCATAAAACAAACTGAGGGGGGTGGGGGGAAGAGGGGTTGGGTGAGGGTGGTGGGGTTACATCATATGTTTAAATAAAGCTTAAATAAAGTAAAAAAAAAGTAGACTATGTTTCTAGGTAGTGATATTTCTATAAAAGAGTAGTAAATAATAATACTTTCTGCTTCGTGGGCCATAAGGTCTCTGTCCCAGCCTCTCAGCACTGCCCCTCTAGTTAGAGTTAAAGCAGACACAGATGACACATCCAGGGATGGGCATGTCTTGGGTGCAGTTGGCAAATCCCTGTGCTTCTAACTTTTATGTGGTTGTAGATTCTCATCATATCAAGTTAGAAGGGAAAAAAAAAAGGAGTCCTGTAGGCATTGTCATAATGCTCATCAAAGTCGAAGCATGGGATATCCACAATGAAACAGTGATGGACAAATGTTGGAGGGAGGTGCCTTGTGGTCCTTGCTAAGGGCCTTGTGTTTTGTGATTGGGTTATGGAGAGCCAATGCGAACATTGTTTACTTGCCTTTCAACTGCTTATTCTCAGAGCTTGAGCTCCAAATCACAATGCATTTTCACATTTGATCCTTTCTGATTTTCCTCGGCTTCATGTAGGTTATTATTGCATCCTGTTTACATCCAAAGTCTTCTTATATATATTTAATAAGGTTCAAAAAATATCTAGACTTACTCAAGTCTGCATCTATTGATTTCCCCAGTTAGCAGCTCTGTAAAGGGAAGGGAAGTTTTTGAGTATTCATGAACCAGTTGTAGGAGATTATTTCATTCCTAAAGACCTTACCTCTCCATTAACAAGATTTATCTACTTTGACATCTGGGACTCTGGGACTTCCTCTTCCTTCCTGAAATGAACCACAAATAGATATGAAGCTAGTAAGGGATTTCATTGGTTTGGAAAATAGAGCACCCAAAGGTCTTAGGTAAGCGGTCAGGAAATGTTAAAACATCATCCTTTCAGGATCATTCAGCTCTTAAGCTTCCATTTTATCTAAATTATCACTAGAGCTAGAATTTAGGATTTTTTATTTAGTAATGTTTTCCAAGATCTCCACGCACCCCACTTGCATGATGCCTCCCACCTGTGCTTTCTCTGGAGTGGGGATGGTCTTACCAGGCAAATGGCCTGTTAGAAAGAATCTGTTGGCCTCATCTGGCAATTAGGCTGAAGATAAGCTATTCATCTCTTTTGCATTTGCAGAGAAAGTCGTGTTTCTCTTTCAAGGGGTTCACTCTAGGGATAGATGACATTTCTGACCACACAGTTTTGACTGATATTATTGACACTGGACTGGGAATCAAAGAGACCAGAGTTCCACTTATGTTAGCCTCTTACTATTTATTGGCCTTAATAAGTCATTCCCCTTCCCAAACTGAGATTATTTGAGTAAGATCAGGTGGGAAGACTTGAGGAATTTCAGTTCATGCCTTCTTCTGTAATACAAGTTTATTGACATTTCTATTTGGGGGGTGGATTTTGTTTTCTAGTCATGAAGCTAATTTATATATCTCAAATAAGAATTCCAGAGGAAGAATCTGTTAATTCAACTGTGGATTTTAACAGATGAGGAAAATAGTGACGAAAGTAAACACACACACACACACACACACACACACACACACATCCCCTTGAAGTTTTTAGTGATAATGCCTTCTGATAACAAATATGTCAAAACTCAAGGGAATTTTTGCTTAAATTGGTATGTTATTGCCATGCTCAAAAGAATAAAAAGAAAGAAGGAAACTAACATGATTTCTTTCTTTCTTTTTTTACTAACATGATTTCTTATTTAATCTGTGACACATGTGTATCAAAATTCTTATCCTAACGTATAATGCACACACTTCATTGTAACGACTTCTGGGTACTGTTGTTGCTGCCCTTTTGTTTGTAGCTCCTGCTGAACTTTGAGCTGAATGAAGGTAGAGAATCTCTCAAACCCTGTTCCATCTCCAGTGCCCTGCCAGTTTGCAGTACTCAATAAATATTGTTTAATCAAATGAAATTGAATTAAATCAACTTCAATGATTGTTGAAGTTTGCCATCTTCCCATAAAGAAAGTGAGAATTGATGGAATCAGTGTCTTACCTAGAGTAGAAAAAGATGCAGTCAGGATTTGAAACTAAATGTGCCTGTGTCCCAGTCTACTTTCATTCCACTGAACCATTCTCTATTGTAAAGTTATTATTTAGCACTGCCAAGTTAGTGAACCCAAGGGGCTTTAGGCTGCACACAGAAAGCCCCTCATTTACCCTCACCATCCCCACTGGGAAGCCCATTTCAAATATTAGCTGATACCAACAATTTTACTGCAGTGTAGTAAATTTATCCTGCAAGTTTCAGGCTTTGATTGCTTTAATGCTAATAACTTGGGGGATCTCACAAGCAAATTATCAGACATTTATCTTTTTATTTAAATGAAACATCTCATTTTCATTTTCACCAGCAGCACATGGTTCTTTTTTTGTTTAAATACCAATCTCTGTGGAGAAACAGATGGGGGAATGAAAATCAGGAATAAGGGGAGATTAAGAAATGTCAAACAATCTGACACAGTTATCACAGTGATAGAACTTCCATTTTCCCCTCCACACCCTCTCTTGGTGTCACTGGTTTCTAAGTCATTAGCTGGTAAAGCTTAGCACCTCGTGAAGGGTGCACATTATGTCACTCTTTAAGACAGAGAAGTTGTTAAGACCAGAAAATAAACCTCTGGCAGGAGAGGAGGATGGCTATTTTGGGACTTGGGGTTCTGCCCAGCAATCCCCAAGTCACCTTTGTTCTTTGGCCATGGATATGAGATCAAGGGAGGTGCCTATACAAATGCTTGTGTGAAATTAAATTATTGAGAGCAAAGGAAATGTGTTTTTCAGAGGAAAACATTTCTGTGAAGATATGCATCTCATTAGGCTCATTTGATTCTTTAAAATTGTTGCTTTTAAGTGAAGTAGAATGAAAAATCCTCTGTTATTCTATAACCATAAAATTCTATGACTCAATAATTCAATTTTATACAAGATATATTGGTAGTCAAGATGTGAAAAAAAATTTTTGGAAGCGTTGTTCTCAAATGAAATGGATTAACCATGTAGTATAGAGACTTTAGCATCCCTAGAGGTGTTCAGTCATAAACTATATCATTATTTGGCAAACATATTATAGAAATCAGTACTGTAAAACATTCAGTCTATGGTTCATATACTTAAGACTCACTTGGGGTGTTGGTTAAAATGTATTCATGAAAATCTCTGGTAATACAGCTCGGGAAATGTACATTTCAAATAATTTAGCAGGAAATTCTGATAAAGCCTAAAATCTGAGAACTCTTAAAGAAGAGGCTTGGATATGATGATAATTATGTCCCACTTTGGGCTATATTTCCTTTCTTCCTTTACAGTTTTATTAAAAGAATTCTGTTTCTTTGAAAGAAGTAAGGGTAGGGTATTACATCAATGAGGGTTCCTGAGTTATGAGCAACAGAAACAAATTCTTTTTAAAATTGTCACAGAACTAAATAGAAAACAGTGCAAAATCCAGCCTTTGGACGCATGTGACCGCAGTCAGTCTTGTGAACCTGAGCTACAGGAGCTATGTCTTGAAAGCCTTGTTCCTAGGATAACTCAGTCCCAGTTAATTTCAGATTCCCAGATTAAGATTCAAAACTTAAAGAGAAAAGTCTCCCTACTTGGACAAGAAAAGGTAAAATTATCTCCATCACCAGATGACATGATCTTATGTATAGAAAATCCCCCCTAATCCATACGAAAGTTACTGGAACTAACAACACAATAAAAAAAAGAAAAATATACCAACCAATCCTATTTTACCTGGCAAAGTTGTCCTTAGGAAATAAAGCAAAAATCTAATGAAACAAACAAACAAACAAACAAACTAGAACTAATAAACAAATTTGGCAAAGTTGTAGGGTTGTAAGGGTACAGAATCAATGCACAGAACTCAGCTGTGTTTTTATACACCAATAATGAACAAGCCAAAAAGGAAATTCAGAAGGCAATTTCATTTATAATAGCATCTAAAAGAATCAAATATTAGGAATAAGTCTAACCAAGGATGTGAAAGTCTTGTACATGGGAAACTACAGGGTGTTATTGAAAGAAATTAGGGAGGACCTAAACAAAGAAAAAGACACCCTATGTTCAAGGACAGGGAGACTTAATATTGTTAAGATATCAATGCTTCAAGCAACCTACACAACAATCAACCAAAGCAAACCTACAGATTCAACACAATTCCTACCAAAATTGCAGCAGCTCTTTTTTTTCAGATATGGAAAAGCCAATTCTCAAATTCACATGGAATTGCAAGAGGCTCTGAGTATCCAAAACAGTCTTGAAGAAGAATAAAGTTGGAGAGCTCATATTTCTCAACTTTGAAACTTAATACAAAACTATAGTAATGACAGTGGTATGGTACTGGCTTAAGGACAGACATATAGACAAATGGAATTGAAAAGAGAGCCTAGAAATAAACTCTCTCACATCTATGGTCAATTGTTTTCAAAAAGAGTGTCAAGACCACAGTGTTGCTTGAAAAACTGGATATTCACATGCAAAAGAACGAACACCAAATACAAAACTAAACTCAAAATGGACCAAAGACCTAAACTTAAGAGTTAAATTATCAAACTCTTAGAAGAAATCATTGGAGAAAATTTTTATGACATTGGATTTGGCAACGATTTCACAGGTATGACATCCAAAGCACAGACAACAAGGGTGCCTGTATGGCTCAGATGGTTAAGCATCTGCCTTTGGTTCAGGGAATGATCCCAGAGTCCTGGAATGCAGCCTTGTGTCATGCTCCCTCCTCAGTCAGAGCTGCTTCTCCTTTTCCCTCAGCCCCTCCCCCTACTCATGTTCTCTCTCCCACTCCCACTGTCTCTTGAAGGAAATAATAAATAAAATCTTTTTTAAAAACACAGACAACAAAAGCAAAATAACAGATAAATTGGATTTCATCAAAATTAATAACCTTTATGCATCAAAGTACCCATCAAGACAGCAAAAACACAATCTACAGAATGGGAGAAAATATCTGTAAAATATATATCTGATAAGAGAATAATATCTACAATATATAAAGAACTCTTAAAACTCAACAACCACAATCCCCCCCAATTCAATTCAATTAAAAAATGCAGAAATAACTTGAATAGACACTTCTCCAGAGAAGATACACAAATGGCCAGTACGAAGATGAAAAGATACTTACTATCATTAGTCATTAGGGAAATGAAAGTCAAAACACCAATGAGGTACCACTTTACTTTACATCTACTTGGATGACTAATATGAAAACCAAACCCCAAACCAAAACAAAACAAAAAACCCAGAATGTAGGTGTTGACTAGGGTGTGATAAATTGAAATCCTTCTGTGCTGCTGGCAGGAATATAAAATGATGCAGTCCCTGTGGAAAATGGATTGGCTCCTTAAACCAAAAAACAAGGAACTACCAACCCCTCCAAAAAAACCCCAAAACAACAAAACAAAAAACTATCCTAGGACCCAGCAGTAAAAGAATAGAGATATAGATTTCAAAAAATAAAGATAATATATAATATATATTAGATATACATAAATTGTATATTTTATGTGTTAATCATATATATATAATATATAAAAGATGTATATATCTTATGGCTAAATGTAAGAAACCCAAGCAGATATCTGCACACCAATGTTCATAGCACAATTATTCACAGAAGCCAAAGGTGGAAAAACACAAATGAGTATAAACAAAGGAATAGATAAGTAAATTGTGGCTTATACATACCATGGGATATTATTCACCTGTAAAAAGGAACGAAATTTTTATATAGGTTATAAGATGGATGAACTTTGAAAATACTATGCTAAGTAGAATAAACCAGACACAAAAGGCTAAATACTATATGACTGCACTTAAATGAGTTCCCTAAAATAGGTTAATTCATAGAGACAGAAAGTTAAATAGAGGTTAGTAGGGTCCAGAAAGGATGGGGAATGTGGAATTACTTCAGTGGGTACAAAGTATCAGCTTGGGATGGTGAAAGGTTTTGGCTCTAGGTGATGATGGTCACACAACTTTGTAAATGTACTTAAAACCACCATAATGTATGTTCACAAATATTATGCTTTGTATATTTTATCACAATAAAAAAGGGGGGGGATCACCTCCAGAGAAAGAATGCCATGCCATTATTAGCCTAGCCTTGGGTTCTATGCCTTCTCCTTGGCTAGAAGGAGGGGTTGCTATTTGGGGGGCTAAGGTTTAGGGAAAAAAAGAAAAGAAACTTGATAGTTGACCCCAGCTGGACTGCTACAATGGGGAAGGACAGTTCCCCTGAAGGAGAATCAGGAAGGAACCAAGAAAGCTGAAGCAAATGATATTCACAGCAGAGTTATCAGAAGGGAGTCTAACTTTCTGTATCCACAAATTATTAATCTGCCAAATTCTCATCTGCATGACAAAAGAGTGATTCAGCTGGTTCTGGCTAATGTAATTTGTTTCTGCTGCTCTAAAGATTCCATTAATTCTTGGCTCCTTAATGCATACCTCAATTAAGTAACTTAGAATCAAAAACTTCTTGTAGAAAGGATCAAAAACTTCTGTTTCCCCAAAGAGTGATTTATGAATAATTGTACTAGAATAGCTTTATTTGAAATGGATAATATCAGTATATCTCAAGCCCCACAACACCTCTATTATCTTAAACTTCGCCAACTCACTTGTCTGTGTGACCACCTGGTCCTTGGAGCTATTTAAATGGAAACTGGGGCTTCTGAGGAGCCACCAAGCATGTGTGAGACAGGTTAGTTTAGTCAATTTTGATTCCAAGAAAAGATTACTATGACCATTCTAGCTCCAGATACCTGATGGGGTTGGCGATTACTGGAGGGAAGCCTGTGCCTTCAAAGCACTGAAGGAGGAAGGGAAGCAAGCAGAAATCCATCCCAGGGTCATATCAGATTCTGCCTCTTTCTGTGACACTTCCGGATCTTCTTAGCTCTTTCCCTCACTCATTTCTCTTCGTAGCTCTTATTACTGCTTGATGCATTATGTATCTATTGGTCTACTGTCTGCTTCCTCACTTAGACTGTGTCTAGAATGAGGCAAGGAGCTTTGTTTTCTTCACTGCTCTGCTCAGAGCACCTAAACCAGTGTGGGCACATTTTCACTAGCACGAAGTAGGCGGGCTATAAATATTTGGTGAAAAAATAAAAGCACAATTCTAATTCTTCAAGGTCAACTTTTTAAAAAACTTCCTCCAGCATCTCCCTTTCCCACAAAACTGAAATTATGTCTGAGTCAGAGGGCTGCATCCAGCACTATTTATTGCCTTCTATCACAGCAAAGAAGCAGATACCACTACAAAAATACAATTGTTCATTTGCTTGTCTCCCTGTCGGATGCTCACTCTTCAAATATAGGGATGGTACAAAGCGCTTGGTGAATCTTTATGAAATTAATGAAGTAATGCGTGATTTGGGAAGTGAACTTTAACCCAGAGCAAGCCCTAACAAATGAGTTTTTAAGGTAGAATATAATCTTTTCCTTCTCTTCCTATTGCCCAAATTCAAGAAGCTATTTTGGTTCTGATTTGTTGTCCCAGTTATTTAAGCTTCTTGCTTCTAGCAGAGAATATCTAGATTAAAAGATAAAAGTTGAGATAAAGGTGGATTGTAGAATGCTAAAAATATCTGTGATTGTCTTTTTGAACAGTGTCAGTATAGTAGGATGTAAATTAATCCTGGATTACTATTATTTTATGATCAATGATATGAGAGATAAAACAAAGGCCATATTAGAATTTCTGATTTTTACAAATTAGCTCCCAATGTTCAAGTTCAAGAATATATGAATTTTTAAAAATCCAAGCACATTTAAAAAATTATAATTTGAGAAAGATAATTTTTTCTAATTATCATAGAAATACATGAACTTAGAACTTAGAATATAGGGGAAAGTAAACATATGCATTCATATATATGTCCATATCACCAGATACATGTGTTTATATATTGATATTTTATATATTATGTAACTTTACATATAGTGTTTTCCTCCATTTTATAAAATATTCTTTAAAGTTGCAATTGTTTTTTACTATTTCAACATTTGGATCATTCATTTTATTCAGTCCCTTATTGTGGGGCATTTATAAACTGACAGATTAAAAAAATCACCGTAAATGTCCACCCTTCTCTGTATTCCTGTAATGTAACATTGAAACTTTTGCTATAAAAAGGTCAAGTCTGTTTCCACACCAATCTCCATGAGTTGCTGTGACCAATGGCATATGGGGGAAGTGACTGTGTAGGCCCTAAGCCTACACACCTGGAGGCCTTGCCAACTTCTGCTTCCCTCCTTGGAACCCTAACAAATCTGAGATAAGCTTCTGGTGATGGTTATGTGGAAATACATGAGAAACAGAGACCCAGTTCCCCGACTGCCCAGCTGACAGCCAACCAATATCCAGCAACAGAGCTGCCCAGCTAATGCCAGATGACCACAGATGAATGAGCAAGCAGAGCCAACCAAGAAACAAACACCTCCACTATGAACAATATTAGTGATCATCATTTATTTATATGGCTTGCATTTTGCTTCATTCTGTTTTGTCTTCTATTGGGAATAGGGCTATTTTTTTCTTATTGTGGAATAGATATAGTGTAAAATTTTTACCAATTTAACTGTAGGAGTCAGTGGCATGAAGCATATCCATGATGTTCTGCAATGTTCACAATTATTTCCAGATTTTCCATCATTCCCAAACAAAAACTATACCCCCATTAAGCCATAACCGCTGATTTTCTCCTCCCCTTAGCCTTGGTAATCTCTCTTCTACTTTCTGTTTCTATAAATGTTCCTGTTCTAGAAACCTTGTGCAAGTATTATAACACAATATTTAGATTTTTGTGTCTGGCTTATTCCACTTGGTATAATGTTTTCAAAGTTCATAGATGTAGGGTGGGTCAGCACATCGTTCCATTTTTTGGCTAAATAATATTGGATGGCATGTATGTACCACATTTGGTTTATACATGCTTTTGCTGATGGACACTTGGGTTGTTTCCAGCTCTTGGATGTTGTGAATATTGCTGCTGGGAACACTGGGACACAAGTATCTGGAGAACTGCTTGTGTTCACTTGCTTTGGGTAGCTACCCTAAAAGTGGAATTGCTAAGTCAAGTAGTAAGTCATATTCAACATTTTGAGGAACTACCAAGCTATTGTCCATAGGCGCTATATCATCTGACATTCTCACCAGCAATTCACAAAGGTTCTAATTTCTCTGCATTCTTGCCAATGCTTGTCTTTTTTTATTTCCAGACTTATTAGTAGTAACTACTTCTGAAACCAGTATTGTACTGTATGTTAACTAACTAGAATTTAAATAAAAGTTTTAAAAATAATTTAAAAATTATAAATAAATAAATTAAATAGGCATCCTATGAGTATGAAGTAGTATTTCATTGCAGTTCTGATTTGCATTTTCTTGGTGATGTTAAGCATCTTTTTATGGACTTATTGGCCATTTGTATATTTTCTTTGGAGAAATGCCTGTTCAGTCCTTTGCCTACTTGTCAATTTGGTTGTGTGTCTTTCTGTTATTCAGTTGTAGGAGTCCTTTTTATATAAACCTCTCCTACCATATTGTGAACCCAGAAAGTGCCAAGCATTTACTACCAGCACTGATGTAGTATTTTGGACAAAGCAGGCTCTCAATGTATATTGGGTAGATTAAATTTATTACCAAAACATAATCATTGAACCTGAATACCAGATAGGTTGACGTTTTCTTCATTTTTAAAAAATTAAATTAATTTATTTAGAGTGAATGAGCAGAGGGAGGGGAAGAGAGAGGGAGAGAATCTCAAGCAGACTCTGCACTCAATGTGGAGGTCAAAGGGGGACTCAATCTCACCACCCTGAGATCATGACCTGGGCTGAAATCAGGAGTCAGACACTCAACCCACTGAGACACCCAGGTACCCCGACGTTTCCTTTTAAACTGTAGTGCATCCAACTCCCTCATGGAGACTATGTGCCTCTAAACTGTTTAAGCACAGTGCATAGCTTTGGGCCATGCAGCAAACAATTATTAATCCATTTGGGGGAGGGGAATTAGAATACCCTATAACTTTAAATTAGTATTCTGATTAAAAGCAAAAAATAAATTAAAAACCTGAAAAATGAAACAGAAAAAAAGGAAGAAATTATAAAAAATGAAGATTTTTCATTCATCTAACAAGCAAATATATGGTATTGGAAGATTTTTTTCAGCAAAGAAAGAGATGTTTCAATGTAGTCTGTGTTGAGAAAAGGCTAACAACAACAACAACAAAAAACACCCACTGGCATGCTGGGATTGTGTGGGAACAGAGCAGTGATGGAGAGAAGCCATTGAAATAACCCGATGGTCCTCTTGTACTGCTTCTTACCTGATTAGCTGAGGTCATGGGAGCCAAGGATAACAAAGGAAATTAGGTCTTCCCTAGTTCTCATTAAATGCTCCAGGAGTCTGACTGCCGCTGAGCTGAGCACTTCAAGGGTTTGGGAAAAGGGAAGTGCAGCTCCTTATTTCACCACCTTCATTGTGCTAGAGGAAAGAAGAAATAGCTCTGAGACTAATAATAGTAGAAATGGCATCCAAAGCAGCATACCCCAGTGGCTCTTCCTAAAGGCAGTATAAATAATTAAGCATCTCTACAGTCAAGCCAGTAGGAATCAAGAGTGGAGACCTGCAAAGTGCGGATAGCATTTCGACTCCACTCTGCCCATATTCCTTAAGGGGAAAGGGAGCTGGGAGCCAGTGACAAAATCTTGGCGTTGGAAAGAACCCTTATTTGTATTGATTTGTTCATTTATTTAGTCGTTGTTGAGCATTGACCATCAGAGACCAGTCATGATGATACCACTGAGGAAGTTCAGTGTTACCCATGCCTACTTCTTTATTCTTTCAATGCAGAACCATCAAAACTGTGAACCCTCAAGGGGAATGCTGTGTGAAAAATCACACCTGTTTTGTCCAAACCTTGAACTGCAACCTAGTTTCCTGACTCACCCATGAGTATGGTTTTAATTACACTCTAAGTTTTAATATGTGTTTTTTCTGGGCACCTGGGTGGCTCTCTGTTGGTTAAAGGTCTTCCTTTGGCTCAGGTCATGATCTCAGGATCCTGGTATCCAGGCTCTGCTCATCAGGGAGGCTGCTTTTCCCTCTCCCTCTGCCTGCTGCTCCTCCTGCTTGTGCTCTCTCTCTGTCTCTCTGTCAAATAGATAAATAAAACCTTTTTAAAATTAAAAAAATTGAAATGTGGTTTTTCAATGACTTCATGAGTGATTTTTATTTTCTTGACCATATTAAGCACTCAAGAAAATAATAATAAAGGAAAGAAACACGTTCCAATACTTCTCTGACTTCTTCTGAGATCAGCTCCATGGCCCCGGCTTCTATTTGACACATTTCCTTTCTTTGGCCTCTAGGACCCACTTTGGATTCACCTCTTTGGATTCACCTCTTAGTTGATGACTGTTTCTCTTCTGTTATCCTTGCCTCATCTTCTCCATCTTGCTGGAGAACTTTGGGTGCTGTGGGTCTCAGCCCTCTGCTGTCTCTACACACACCCTAAATTAACCCATCCAATGCTGTGGCTTTGAATAACATCAATATCCTGCTGAAATATTCTTACCAAAAACAAGAAAAAAACAAAGATAACTGGATTACCACTTTTAGTTAATACCTCCCTGGTAGTTTATGCCACACATGAAGTAAATACAGGATTATATCTATTTGAAAGCATGGTACAAATTATTATGCTTATTTATAGACTATGAGATGAGAAAACCCACAGCCATCAAAAAATATGAAAAGCAATAAAAATATTCAAGGTAGTGGCTTTGTAAAATAGAAAGAAGGAAAGAAAGAAAGACCCAGTTGCCTTCTTACACTACAGCTACAACCAGATTAAAATTTTTATGAGTAAAACCAAATTTACATAACAAAAACATTGATTTAAACAAGTACATAGAAATGTATTTAACAAAAAAATTTTAGAATATGTATATGTGGAAATTTTCAAAGAGGAAATATAACTTGAGTAAGTGCCATAGAAACTATATTTGGGGGGCAAAAAGCTGAATGTTAATATAAAATCAGACCTTTCTAAGTTAATATACCCACTTATTTTTTTTCTATAATGAGTCTGTAATTTCCTTATAATAAACTCATATGCTTTCATAAAGAAAAAAATTTAAATATTATTAAAGGTACCTGAAAGGTTAGTCATCACTTAGTCATATAGCCTATGATTTGATTGAGTAGATAGCTTACAGAAAAATGATATAGAAAATAATTGGAATACAGAAATATCAGGGATAAATAAGGTCTGGCTTTTAATAACTGTACTTCATACAAAAAAGTCTTCCTCAGATAACCCATTTCACTTTGGAAGCAGATAATATATTACCGTTGATGAATTGGATAGTTTAAATTTCATATACAAATTACTCTTCTTTGCCATGGTACTAGCCAGGCCATAATGTCAGTGGTGCATAGCAAGGACCCTCCATTTCTCACTCAGATTACATGTCAGCACCTGCAGGGGATGATGCTCTTGCTCTTCCTTATTATTTTCTCATTTTGGAGCCTAGGCTGAATGAGCAGTCCCTCTTTGAAGGATACCATTTTCCTGGAGGATGCAAGCAATAAATGTCTAATGGGAAATGACACTCCCTTCAGGTTGGACTCACAAGGCTACCATCCACTCATTTCCATTGTCCAAAGCAGGCCAGAAGGCCAAGCCCAACGCCAGGGGGTCACCTCCTCACATGGTGAGGGTGGGCACTACAAGCCATGTGTCAACATGAGCAAATGTACAATCCTGCTCCAAGAAAGTGGGGTGATGTGGGAGGATTGGGGATAGTAGTGTAACCTCAAGGAAATATTTGCTGTCTGGCTGGTAGAATTCCTAAGAGGTCAACTTTTAAGTCAGTAAATAACTAAGCTTCTCTCTTGTTCAGTCCTCTTCCCCTCAACCCTACCCGTCATCTTTTTGGTCAAAGAATAATTTGCCCTGGAAAGAATTTCTTTACTGAGTTGTTTTTGTTGCTGTTGGTGGTGGTGGTGGTGCTGCTGTTTTCCTTTGGTTTGGTTTGGTTTTGGGTTTTTTCATTTGTTTGTTTGTTTGTTTGTTTTTTACAACCTGAACCCTACATACATTTATAACTAACGATTTAATAAAGTCAGTATGTATGTGTTGAGGACAAAATATGTGCTAGGCATCATGGTAAATAGGAACTAAAATTTTTTTCATCTTCTCATTTAAAGCCACCGATAAAATAAAAAAATCAGTCGCACATACAAATGTGATTACATAGACAACCATAGTGGTTTCCTTAGGGCCCCACAAATGCACTTTTCTCCCAAAAGCTAACAAGCTGGAGGAAAAGTAATGTAGAGTGAATTAAAGGGAAAGAAGCAGCAATAGGATATAAGAGGAACTTCGTAAGGTATTTCCCAGGTGAGCATACCTTATTGACCCTGATTTATTTGGAGTACGTAGTCAGAGGAAATTGAGATGAATGCTGATAAAACAGTGAGCTACCCATTGACTCCTTAAGAAAATGGAATTGGCAAAGATATGCAATATGCCTTAAAAAGGATGAACCTTGGATGACTTCGGGGCTCATGGCCTGGATAACTGCCCAAAAATTCTTTTAGAAACTGGCTATTTGCCCTTGGCTATGACTCTTTCCTTCTTTGGGTCTCAGTTTCCACATTTAGAAGATCAGAAAATTGAATGATTATTAAGGCTTCTTTCAATTCCTTAATGTTTGACTTCCAAATATTTTCCTTACATATTTTAAAATTCTCTTTCAGCCTCCAGTGGCTTCTGCTCCTCCTCCGGCCCGTTTCGCTGGCACTGAATCTAAACACAGGCAGTGATGTGGTCAATGTGACATTGGTATCAGCTGAGCACTGATAGCTTCCAGCTTCGTTGGTGGCACTATGACATAGCATTCATCGTGGCCACAGGAAATAATGAGCCTCAGAGTGTTTTCATCATCAGACCCATTCGAAAGCAATTAAATCCTGGTTAAGCGATAAGGCTTTGTATTACTTCTGTCAGGATTGGGGGCTGTGGGTGAACATATCATGTCTAGTTTCCATAAGGAATGAATAATTAGAAGGGAGATGATAACTGGTAATAGGATATCTAGTCTACTAGGGGTGGAGTAAAAGCAGCAGTGAGTAAACACAATCAAGGCAAAGACTGCAGTGTCACAGGAATCATGCAGCTCAATCTTCAGGGAAAATCTCGGGCTGGGAACAATGAAGGGACAGGATACCACCTGCCACAAATGGGCTCTGGAAGTGGGTGAAAGTGCCTACCCAGGTGGCTGCCCAGCTCCCTGCTGTCAGGGACAAGTGGTCCCCTTTGCCTGCATTATACACCTCTCAAGACATAAAAAGCACATTCCAAAGAGCTCTAGGTATCAAGGTTACTCCACCCCAGGACCTTTTCCTGAAGTTCATGTAACCCCAAAATACCCAGAATGTGGTGAAGAAGGGTGAGAGATCAAAGGTCAGTCTGCCTGGCCTTCTCTACCACCCAAAAGGTATGTGTCATGGGACAGGGGACCTCACCATTCTGCGTCTCCATTTCCTGAACCATAAAACGAGGATAATAATGTAGCTCACCTACCCACTATCTGACCATCTTCAGACCAGAAATAGCACCAGATTTCAAAACATGTTTGGATGTTTGGAAGCTAATGTGATACATATGGAATAGTCTGTATAATACAGCGGGTAGGTTGGCATGCTTGTGAGAAAAAGCACCTGTAATTAAAAGCATAAATATTTCCACAGGAAAAGCGTATGACTATTCATGGCAGGCAAGTTAAAGATAAATGATGAATGGCTTCATGTCACTTCGGGCCCAGCGTTCATGCCAAAACAAGGAGAAGAAAGCTTTTATAAAAATTATTCTCTGTCCAAGCTTGTGGAATATTCAAACTTCAGAGAAAGTACTACAGGCATGTACTTCCTACTTCATACGAGGTTTCAGTGAGACCAGTGTAAAGGTCTTAACACAAACTTACATTAAGTACCTGATTGATGTAGCTCTTACAACTGCTGTTGCTTTATCATTATGATAGCAATGGGGCTTGGAGAACATAATGTGTTCCAGACCCAGAGCTTGCAAGTGGCCAACTAGAATTCATACCCACCCTCTTGAACTCCAAAGCTCATCCCCACTCACCACACCACACTGTTTTCGCTGCATCAATTGCCTTACCAGAAAAGGAAGCTCATGTTCAAGCCCATGTGGTGAAGATTTAGGTTTCCCTGCTTGGGAGAAGTTAAGAAGTCTGTATCTGTAAAGTAAGAGAATACTTTTGGGCCAGACGTTTTTATTGATTAATTTAATTGGAAACAGGGGATATACACAAAAATCAATGACATTTCTGTGCACTAACAACGAACACTTAGAAACTGAAATTGTAAATACAATATCATTTACATGTGCTCCAAAGAATATCCAACACTTAGCACAAACTTACTAAATGCTGGAAATTACAAAATGCTTCTGGGATTATCAAGACTTACATAAGGAGACATATTGTGTTTGTGAATTGGGAAACTATACATAGTAAAGTCATCAGTTCTCCCCCAAATTATCTGTAGGTTGAATGTAATTACGGACAACGATGTAGTCACTCTGAAAATCATGTGAAAAGGCTCAGGTCTCAGAATAGCTTTAAACAACCTCAACAAAGAATTAAGTTGGCAAGAACCACTCTACTCATGACCAAGGCCAACCATATCACTACAGTAATCAAGACAGTGTGGTTTGGGCAGAGGGGTAGACACATAGATCTACAGAAGAGAATAGAGTACCAGAAATAAACAACTATTTTTTAGGAGTTTATTTATTTCCTTATCTATTTGGTGAACATGAGAGTAAGGAGGGACAGAAAGAGAGAATCTCAAGCAGATTCCATGCTGAGTGTGGGGCTTATGACAGGACCCTGAGATCATGACCTGAGCCAAAATCAAGAGTTGGATGCTTAACTGACTGAGGCACCCAGGTGCCCAAACAACAATTTTTTGACAAAGATACAAAAACAATTCAATGAAAGAAACACAGCCATTTTGAGAAAAGGTGCTTGGACAATTGTGCCTCCATGGATACAACAAGAAAAAAAAAATAGTGTAGACTGGCACCTCCCACCTTACAGGAAAATTAACTCAAAATGTACCACAGAATTAAATGTAAAACACAAAATTATAAAACTTTTAGAATAGAAAAACATAGGGAGAAACTTTGATATTTATGACTAAAAAAAGAATTTTCAGACTCAACATCAAAGCATGACCCACAAAAATAAAGATGGAGAAAATATTCCTCATTAAAATGAAAAAGCCTTGCTCAACAAGAGCCTACATGATAAGAAAGGAAACACAATCTGGGAGAAAGTATTTACAAGTAACACAACCAACAAAAGCCTAGGGACTAGAATGTATGACAAATTCTCAAAACTCAGCAACAAAGGAAAGTGAACTGTCCAATTAAAATATGATATGAAAATACAGTTCACAGAAGGGGGGACAAATAAGATGTTCACCATCATTAGTCAGTAGGAAAATGGAAATTAAAGCACAACGTGATATCACTACTCACCTACTAAAATGGACAAAGTCGGACGTAGTGACACCACCGATGATGCTGAGGATATGAAGAAACTGGATCCCTCACAGATGGCTGGTGAGAATGTCAAATGGCACAACCACTCTAGAAAACATTTTTGCAGTTTCTTATAAGACTAAACATGCAGCTACCATACAACTCAACAATTGAACTCATGGGCATTTATCCCAGAGAAATGAAAATTTATGATCATGGAAAAACCCATCCATGGATGTTTATAGAAGCTTTATTCTTAAAAGTCAAGAATGTGGAAACAACCCAGATGTCCTTCAGTGGGCGAATGTTTCAACCAATGGTGGTACCCTATCCCCTGGAATACTGCCCAGCAATAAAAGGAATAGACTCCAGATGCAAAAATGTGGGTGAATTCTAGGAGCTTGTACTGAGTGAAAGAAAGCCAATCCCAAAAGGTCACAGACTTGATTATTTCTTGCACCTGCATGTGAATCTATAATAATCTCAAAATTAAAAGTTTAATTTAAAAATATTGCCTAACATATTATACCCTCTCCCACACACTTGCCTCTAAAATTCTATGCTCTTTAAACTTTATCAATTTATTTTTTCCTTAATTAAATTTTTCTAATAATAAATGCAAACAAGCAAACAAGTAAAAAAAATTACTGTTCTAAATGGCAGTAGAACAGGAAAAAATGCTTTAAAACAAAGACCTTCAGTCTCATAGTTCAGGAGTCACCCCTTCACTTCCTATGTATATTTTCATAATAACACACATGTATATACATCATACAGATACGTGGAATTGTGTATATGTATCTCTCGTGTTTTGATGGCTGCCTGGTATTACATATATATATATAATATATAATATATAATATGTAATGTATATGTAATATACATTGTAATACATTGTACATTGTAATGTACAATGTAATATATAATATATATTATATATATATATAATGACTTTGTCAACCATTCTTGTTTTTTTTATCTTATTTTAATTCCAGTATAGTTAACATACAGTGTTATATTAGTTTCAGGTGTACAATATGTTGATTTGACAATTCTAAACATTGCTCAGTACTCATCAAAATAAGTGTATTCTTATGCTCCACAAGTAAGTGAAACCGTATGATAATTGACTTTCTCTGCTTGACTTATTTCACTCAGCATAATCTCCTCCAGTCCCATCCATGTTGATACAAAAGTTGGGTATTCATCCTTTCTGATGGAGGCTACATTGGAGGGGGAGATGAAGCATGAGAGACTATGGACTCTGAGAAACAAGCTAAGGGTTTTGAAAGGGACGGGGATGGGGGTTGGGTGAGCCTGGTGGTGGGTATTAAGGAGGGCACATATTGCATGGAGCACTGGGTGTGGTGCATAAACAATGAATCTTGGAACACTGAAAAAGTTAAAATAATTAAAAAATAAATATAAAAATATAAAAATGAAAAAAATATAAGTGTATTCTTAGTCCTCTTCACCAATTTCATCCATTTCCCCCCACTCACCTCCCCTCTGGCAACCATGTTTGTTTTCTAGATTAGGAGTCTGTTTCTTGGTTTCTCTCTCTCTCTCTTTTTTTCTTTGTTTGTTTTGTTTCTTGAATTCCACATATGAGTAAAATCATAAGGTATTTGTCTTTCTCTGATGTGTGTATTTCACTTAGCATTATATGCTCTAGATCCATGCATGTCACTGCAAATGGCAGGATTTCATGGCTGAATAATATTCCATAATATAACATAATATAAATAGTATAAATATATGACATCTTTTTTATCCATTCACTGTTGATAGACACTTGGGCTGCTTCCCTAGTTTCTGCCATTTCTTCCAGGAATTTTGACAAGCATGTGAAAAGTGAGGTAACAAGAATGGCAGTCAAAGTATTTACATTAAACATTCTTGTTTTGATTGACATTCTTCCTCAAAATTCAGTTTTTAAAATTCTTCCTTAAAAAAATTCAGTTTTTTAAAATTGTATTTTACTTTTTTGTATTAGTATCCTAACTCCCATGGTGGTTATATGAATCTGTAGATGCATCAAAACTTACATGGATGGAACTAGAGCGTATTATGCTTAGCGAAATAAGTCAACTGGAGAAAGAGAACTACCACATGATCTCCCTGATATGAGGAAGTGGAGATGCAATGGGGGTGGGAGTTAAGGTGGTAGGAAAAGTAAAAATGAAAGAAGAGGGGATCGGGAGGGAGAAAAACCAAAAGAGACTCTTAATGTCATAAAACAAACTGAGGGGGGTGGGGGGAAGAGGGGTTGGGAGAGGGTGGTGGGGTGACATTATATGTTTAAATAAAGCTTAAATAAAGTTTAAAAAAAACTTACAGAACTTAAGAAAAAGCTAATTTTACTGTGTTGATTTAAAAGATAAAATCAAATAATAAGCAACGCAGCATTGAATTACCTTGTAGCTTCACCTTTTATATATTTGTGTAACAGTCTATAGAGTAAATTCCTGGAAGTAGAATTTCTGGGAAAACTGGTTTGTGCATTTCTAATCTTGATAGACTTTAACTTAAATCTGATCTTCTAAAAAAAGGTACACTAGGGATGCCTGGGTGGTGCATTTGGTTGTGTCCCATTCTTAGTTCTCGGTCATGATCTCAAAGTCATGGTATCAAACCCCGAGTCAGGCTCTGTGCTCAGCCCAGAGTCTGCTTCAGATTCTCTCCCTCACTTTCCTGCTCATGTGCTCTCTCTCTCACATAAATAAATAGAATCTTAAAAAAAAGGTACACCAACTTGCTTTCCCATAAAAACTGGAGAGGAGTTAGAATGAGCATTTTCAAAACCTTCATCCTTTTTGATGCAGAGAGGTGAGGATTTTGGGGAAGAGTTTTATAGTATATTCTCTGTGTCCCTCTGCTAATGGTCAGAATGTACCTAGACTATGGATTTAAGCCTCATGCATTGTCAGCGAGTAATGGAAGGGAAAAAAATTGACTGTGTCAACCTATACACATATTGCACACTGGATCATAAAAACACAGAAAGTAGAGTAAATTTTCTTTACATTTGTTATGAATTGTGTCACCCTACATTTCATCTCTTGAGTCCCTAACTCCTAAGATGACTGTGTTTGGGAATGGAACTTTAAGGAGGTAATTCAGATTCAGTGAGGTCATAAGGGCGTAGTCCTTATAAGAAGAGGGAAAACAGTGGAGATGTTTCTCTCTCTTTACAAGTGCACAAAGGAAAGGCCATACGGGGTCTCTCACCAGAGGCTGAATTTACTAGCCCTTTGATCCTGGACTTTTACCTACCAGAACTGTAAGAAAATAAATTTCTGCTGTTACCTCCACCCAGCCTGTGCTATTTTGTTATGGTAGTCTTGGCAAACAATGACATACTTGCAGAAAGTACCTTGATCTATGAATATTGTCATTTAAGCACAAACTCACAAACTTCAAGTTGGGTTTTGTTGTTGTTGTTGTTCAAAGTTGAGATCAAACCCAAACTATTTGACTTTTCCCCCAATGACCAATGCTTTATCTCTGATGTTGGTTCACAGTGACCATGATTCTGACCATAGTAATAATGATATTAATAATTAGAGCTAACATTTGAAGTCTTACCATTTGTCAGGCACAATTATAATTCTGTTATTTTCAGAATTATAATTCTGAATATTTTGACTTCGGTGTTACTATTTTTTAAGATTTTATTTATTTTTTTGAGAGAGTGAGAGAGAGAGAGCATGAGTAGGGGGAGGGGGAGGAGGAGAAGCAGACTCCCCACTGAGCAGGGAGCCCGATGTGGGCCTCCATCCCAGGACTTTGGGATCATGACCTGAGCCAAAGGCAGATGTTTACCTGACTGAGCCACCTCTGTGCCCCTGGTGTTACTGTTATCTCATTTTATGACTGAGAAAGCTGTGGAATAGTGCTCAAGTAAGTTGCCCAAAGTCCCAAACCAGTGAATAAAAAGCTGGGGTTTGAACTTTTGCTTTAACCTCTGCTGTTAACAGTGGGGTCTGTCACGTCAGCATCACCTGGGAGCTTGTTAGAAACAGACTCTCAGGTCCTGCCCAGACCTACTGAAGAGGAATCAGCATTTTAACAAGATGCACATTACTGTTTAGGGAAGCACGACTCTAAATTGTGATCCCTTTTGTCTCCTTGTTTCTTCCCATCTAAAGGGAATGGCAACTGGCTCTCTACATTCATGGTCCACTTTGAAATGCCGTGGTTCTATGATGGAGGCCAGCTGCGCCCAATGCCCACACCCTCCCCTCATTAGGCTCTTGGGTGGAGCTGTCCAGGACTTTTTTCCTTTCAGTTTCTAGGTGAAAATAAAGCATAATGTCTAAGAGGCAGCTTTAAGCACATCAGAGTGACGGACATTCTTGATAACATATGCAATCATTCTCCCTCATTTCCACTTAGATGACTTCCTCTGAAGTCACTTATTGACTCTGATTGGAGACATTGATGAGAGAAAACATGAAAGTCTAGGCTGTCCCCTAGAAGAGGTTAATGTATGGGAGATAAAGAAGGACAGTACTAGTTTTAGTTTACACATTTTGGTTCCCATAACATGAAATGTCCCCTTGAAATTTCAATAGTAGCTAAGGGAGGAGTTATTTGAAAGGTTCAGAGATTCAAGGAAGCTACTCACAGTCACACAGGACTGGAACCCCAGGGAGGAACCAAGAGGCCAAGCCTTTAATCACTCAGGATTTTACCCTTGCTCTGTCTCTTCTACTAGTTCAGGGTCGGTCATTACAGCTGCTCCATTACTCCTGGAGTAGAAATAAACATCCCTACCTTTTAAGGTAGAGAAATGTTTTAAGGTAGGGGAAATGCAGGGAAATATCTCTAAATGTTCGGAAGTGAGCCTATTTTATCTAGAACCAAATGTGAGAGCAGCGTTTAATAAAAACTTCAATAGACTGAAACCAAGCCAACCAGTTACCTTCATTAGCAGGATAGCGTGATTCTAATTTGCAGAGAAGAGGGAAAATCATAAGAAAATGAGTTGAAATTTAGCACTTAGTTTTTTTTTTTAAGTCTAAGAAAAATACTCTGGGGCAATATTAATTCAATTGCACCCAAAATATCTTTTCATTTCTCCCTGACCTTGATAATTAGAATTATCATTTACAATCCACAGGACCAAGATATTTAAAAAAAAAAAGTGTGTGTGTTGGTGTTCAGGTTGTGGGGTAGTTGTTGGCATCCAGGCCCATGGCTAAGATCACCGTTACTGGTGCGCAGTATTTTGGGGGAGGAGTGGGAGGGGTAAGGAATGGTAAAATGAGGAGCAACTAAGGAAGGGCAAACAGCCCTTCAAGTTGCAGAAGTAAACACTGACACCTGCTTACCTGCAGGGGGGGAGTGGGAGAAGGAGAAGGTGCCTGCATGGCTCTGGGTGTTTCCATCTGTACATGCATTTAATCCCCAAGAAAATTCTAGGAGGCAAGTTCCACCATTATCCCCATTTTATAGATAAGAAAAGAAAGTACAGAAAGTCCGACAAGTTGTTTAGGACTATCCAGCCGGAAATGCTAGAATCAGGACTTGAACTCAGGCAGCCCGCCTCTGGGGCTACCTTCCAACATGTTTTGCATTTGGCACGGTTTTATTCAGCACATATCTCTCACTTGGTGATAAACCTTAGTGAGAACAAATACGGATTTGTTTTCTGCTCTTCCAGATACTTTTCCCGACTTCCTAATCCTCCCCCATTTCTCTATCTTTCTCCTAGCTGCTTGCTGATTTAGAGCCACAGAAAAAGATAACCCTTTTACGCCCATCTCCATCTGGGGAATTAGTTTATGTTCAGAGACTCATTCTATTTCTCAAAGTCACACAGCTTATAAGGGACAGAAGACAGACTTTGATCTTGGGTTGACATGATATCCTTAGAGTCTGAAACCAAATATTCCAGTTACATAAGAAATGGAAGAAGAAGGACATACTTGGTGTCAGGTTATGTCTCTGATAAATGTACAATAAAACTGAATTAGAGATGCAAGCGGTATAGTGAGGGGAATGTGCATGAAGGACAAAAGGGAAAGGAAGAGGAAGGCAGGGACCCTTCCAAACGTGATGTAGGTGTGACACCTGTCGGAGGAGACAGGGAAATAAGGATTACTAGGCAGGAGTGGGTTCAAGCGTCAGGCAGTTCTGAGAGCCTTGGGTTAGCCAATGGCAAGACTTTTTGGCAAAGACTGACCTTTGAAGGAGTCCTGTGTTGGGAAGAAGTGGCCCAATTGTAGTAATCCCATCATTCTGGGTTATTGCCTAAAAATTGGGAGCAACCCAGACATCTCGTGGCTTTGGTTGGAAGACCAAACCCATGGTGGTAGATTGGAAGGTGCAATGGCAGAATTCTCTCAACCAATTATATTGCTCATGGCAGTTTCTCTCGAAGGGGGGGATCTGAGAGGCACCCCCAATGGCCATGCAGACTTCTTTTGTAAAGGTGCACATGAGAAGATGGTGCATGGTGATGGTTTACTCACTGGAACATTTACCAAAGGACTCGAATGTGACTTTCCTTCCTATTAGATTCCAGAGTTGAGACAGGTACAAGGGCACAGATATGGAAGAGGGAAGAGAGGGAGATTTGCAGCCAGTTTTCTTTGGATTTACCTTTGATGGAGGCCAAGTTACCTGAAGTCATGTCAGGGAGGGAGGGGAAAGGAAAAGACACAGCAACACCATTTATGCTGAAGCAGGCTGACTTTCAGGGAAGGTAGTGGCATGGGCGGGGGCTGAGCAATGGTTCTGTCTCCTCGGAGCTGGAGTTGAGAGGGAGCATCTGGACCATAACCAGAGACATCGGACTGTTTGTCATCTCTGCGGGATTCCATTATCTGCCGGCATTCAGTGAGGTGCTCTTAGTGAATGCTGGCCTCCCCGGCTGCCCTGAGGAGAATCAGGGAAGGGAGCTCAGTTGTGTACCTGAAGGGGTGGAATGAGGCAGAACCGGTGAGGAAGAGAGAGATGGAGGGAGAGAGAGGAAACCCAGGAACTTGGGGCTACTGACATAACTCTTGCTTTTTAATCATTCATTTAAGAATTTTTGATATAATACGTTCTAATTAATGTGTGAGGCTCGGAAGATAAAAGCATGGGCAAGCAAGCCCTATTCTCTAGGAGCTTACAGTACAGTCTAGGAGAGAGCTGGGTCTTCCAAAACCATGGGGAGTTCCCAGGCTTATTTTAATGAAGGCATCTGTGTTCTTGAGTTTTTCTCTGAGGAAAGGCAGGGTGGTGGGAAAGGAGAAGCAGGTCTGTAAGACTTACCTTTATTTCCTTGCACTGTGTGTGTGAGAAGTGACAGAGAATCTGTCTCCAAACATCCCAGCTTGGAATATATCCTTCAGTTTTCAGAAAGGGAAAAAAAATATTATCAGAACCAGCCAGACAAGGTAAATTTAGTTCTAAGATCCCTGACAGAGTTATAGAATCCTCACTCCTTCTTTCTCTCTCCCTCTCTCTCTGCCTCTCTTTCTCTGTTTTCCTCTCTCTCCCTCTTTCTATCTCTGTCTCTGTGTCTCTCTCTCTCTGACTCTTTCCCCCTTCTTTCTTTTCTTTCTCTCTGTCTCCCCCACCCCATTTTTCTCTGTCTCTCTCCTTTTCTCCCCACCCCCACCCTTCTCTCATTTGCTTCTTTTATAACCAATTGTAAAACCAGTACCAGACTTGGAAACAGTAGTCTAGATTCCGAACCTAGGTCCTCCTCATCAAGTTATTTCACTGTTAAGCATCAAAAACACTATAAACAGTTTCAGCTCTATGAGGAGTTATTTTATAATGATTAGGCTTGGCAAAGTCCACTGGCCACTCCCTTCACATCCCTGGGAGTGGAAACAGAAGTGTCCTTTGTGTGATAAAGTGTTAGGAGTTGGGAATTGACAATTATCTGAGGATGGAGGTCACATCTCTTAAGGTTTCTGGGAAACTTTCTTATACCAAGACAAAATTTAGGTTTATATGTCTTAAAATTCTAGAACAAACTAGAATAGCGAATATTTATTAGACACTCGCTGTGGGTCAAACACTGTTCTCACATGTGCTACATGTGCTCATATATTAGAATTGTGATGAACACATAAGAACAGGCAGAAAGTAGAATAAGACTTTGTAGCCAATATATGTAATATAATTTCAGGAAACTTCAATATGGAGTTATGACAGTCATCTATAGTTTACCACAACTTTCTGGGTTCCCATTACTGGTGGAATCTTCTGGAAACAAGGAAAAGATGGCCAAGACTTGAAAAATACACCCTTCCACTTGCCACTTGTTCTGGGTTTGAGATGTTAAGCCATATCTAGAGGTTTCTTAAGACTTCATGCTTGGTGCCAAAGGGCGATGATATTCCTACACATGAAGATAGCAATGTGATAGGGGTCAAAACTGGAATCAGCAGACGCTGAGAGGAGCAATGGGAGGTGCTGGGTACAGTGGATGGACTCAACAGGTCTGATCAAGCATTGCTTGAGCATCTGCTGTATGCCTGAAACAGTGCTGAGAGCTTTGTGTGATCTCACCATAAATCTCTAGGGTAAAGAGTAAATTTTCTCTCTTTACAGGTAGGGAAACTGAGGCTCGGAGATTAAATGACTTTCCTAACGTGACACTGGGAGTCGGTGAAAGCTAGAATTCTCCTCCAAGCCTGCCCCCAAACTCCATACACTCTCCAGTACACCATATTAGCTTTATGAATAGCTCAGTATACATAGTCCACAGGTTCATCTCCCCTCCAATTTCCCCCAACTCACTTCTCCTCTCCAACTCCCAATGTCCCCTGTGTTATTCCTTATGCTCCACAAGTAAGTGAAACCATATGATGATTGTCTCTCTCTGCTTGGAGGGGAGGAGGATGGGGGGTTAGGTGAGCCTGGTGGTGGGTATTAAGGATGGCATATATTGCATGGAGCACTGGGTGTGGTGCATAAACAATGAATCTTGGAACACTGAAAAAAATTAAATTAAATTTAAAAGACAAGAGCTCTAACCACTGAGCTATAGAACCTTCCCATTAATATTAAATTAAATTTTTAAAATAGTTCAATATACAATCAATTTACCAAATATGGATGAAACAGTCTTAGTGTGTCAGGCCCTCTGTAAGTTTCTGGGACTCTATAGATAAAGAAACAATCTCCTGTCCTTGGGGAGAAAGTAAGATGGAAAGAGCAACAGATATAAGAGGAATTTCAATGCGAAGAAGTGATGAGGAGGGTACTTTGGCATGAACTCAAGCTTGGGGTTCAAGAAAGATTTCCTGGGGAATATGATGTTGTAAGTGACTCCAGATCAATGGGATTTGGTGAGAACGTTGGTAAGGCAGAAAGTGGGTAGCAGGAGATGAGATGAGAGTTGGAAAAGAGTCCAAGGCCAGGTATTTGAATGTTCAAGGTCATGGGG